>JAODPA010017278.1:0-13181 GCA_025585075.1 Nepenthes mirabilis
GACTATAAATTTTAGAAAAAATTTAAAATATTGAAAAAAAATTTAATACTAACTTGTCTCGCTATAATTATTGACCCCTAAGTAAAATTACATGGGGTTCATATTTGATTTGATGAGTTCTACACAAATATAAGGATGACTAATAATACTTTTTCTTTTTTTTTTTGGTAAGTAGGATGACTAATAATACATAAGAAATGAAGCATTGGTCCATCAGATATTCATGCATTGTACAATTTATATGGACCATAATCAATATTAGAACCGTCCAATCAATTAGTAAGACAACTGGTAGCAATAGATATTGTTTGTGATGTGTACCTGGATTCAACTTCGAACAGATTCAGATTCGTCTGGATAGCTCGACCCAACTCCGTTCACTGAGTCTGAATCTTGTACACCACTAAAGAGAACGAAAGGTCATTGTGTCGGCGGGATGTTATCCCACCGAAAATATTCCGACGCTCAAATCAGTAAAAGCCTTCTAAACAGGGAAGGTAAACTGGAAAGCAAAAGAGGGAGAGAGTGATGGATGGTCGGGAGTGTCAGCTTGTTGAGAATGTGAGCTCTCACTTCCTGCTCACAGAGAGCGTAAGGAAGCAACGTCCCGAAAGCGTGGAAGCTTTAGGGAATGATTCTCAAAAATCTGAAAAGGTCTCCTGGAATCCAGAGGCCTTTGGTGGGATAGGAGGACGAACGCTTGTGCAGAGAGGAGAAGGTGAGCCGCTGTTAGGGCTCTGTAAGCGTTCGTGTGTGAGATTGTTGGGAGTCTTTCAGGAAACTGGTTCTTAGTGTTTTCAGGAAGACAAGTGAGAGAATCAGCCAGAGAGCTTTTTTTTTTCGAGTTAGCTTTCGTGGTTTGTTCGTGAGCTTGTCTGAGCAAGTAAGAGTGTGTATAAGTGCCTGTAAAAGCATGTGTCTTCTAGAACAAAAACCTTAAGCTTTTATGGACAGCAGAAGAGCCTCCTTCCCTGGGCAAGGCGGCGTGCTCCTCCTGGACTCGCAATGGCGGCCTTCTCAGAGTTGGTGGGCTTGACAATCATGATTTGATGAATCCTCTTTTTGCTACACAGTACAACGGATCTTCAAATTGTCTCACGCCTTTGTGACCGTTTTGTTGGTGCTGAAGTCATTGCCGCCCTTTTTGGACAAGATCAGCTTTTAGGAAAGGCATGTGATCATGAAAGGACCGTTGCTTTTCGTGCACGTGTTTGTCTACCAGTTTGGGCCTAGGCCGTAGCAGGTTTGAAGCATTTTTGGGCCTACCGCTACAGTACATCCGGTCAACGCTCGAGTTGATCGTCTGTATACTAGTTGGCAGCCTACTGGAATCTGGATGGTCAACGATGGCGTTGACTGTCTTGGGCATTTCTGGATTTTGGCCTGCGCCTCCTGTTGGTCCGCTTTTGAGTTGACCGTCTTGCAGGCCATTTGAGCCTTCTTTGACCGTGGGTAAGCCCATATTACGGTATGCCCATCACTAGCCCCCTGTACCGGTGGCCAGAATTTTTGCCTCCGGTATATTCATGATGGGATGCCCCTCACTACCCTTTGTCGTTTGAGGATCCTGGAGGACTCCATGAGAGGCGGAGAGGAAAGTTAACCGGAGCTATTGACCGTCTTTGGTCAGTTCCAGAGAAGAATATTGACCGAGCTGTTGATCGTCTTTGGTCAGTTTCGGAAAACTTTCTGTGAGCCCTTGATTGACGCGTGGCCATCAACCGGCTTGTCAGGCCAAAAGTAGACACGCATCTTCTTTTGGTTGGGCAGATATCCGGGCCATTAATGTGTCAAAGATTTGCCTTTTGATGGGCCAATCAGAGAGGCGACACGTGGCAGGACTGATGGCGTCCTTTCTGAGGCGGTTTAAGGCATTTTGTACTTCGTCGTTTAAGTTTTTCCTCCTCGTTTTGAACATTCCTCCACACCTCCTTGCTTCATCTTCTTCGTCTTTGATTTTCCTTCGTTCCTTCAAGAAACCCTAGCCTCTTTGTCAGCCATGGCCTCTGCCGCCAACATCGTCTCTGTCCTTCGAGAGGGTGACGTGAAAGCATTGTGTGTTGAGTTTAATATCCCTAAGGATATTGCGTGGAGTGTCCCGGGTAAGGACGACAGGGCCTTCTCTCCACCAGCAGGGCACATAACAATATACGAGGCCAACCTGAGGAGCGGCCTCCGTCTTCCTCTGCCGGATAACTTGCGGTCAATCCTGTAAGCCCTACGAGCCCCAATTTCCCAACTTCACGCTAATGTCGTACGGTATATCTGTACCCTCTATATTTTTTTTTGCAAGCACTCTAAGTGGTTGACGATGCCGATGGTGAAGGGGCTCTTCAAAATAAACTAGGGAGGCGACTGGATATCCCTCGTCCCCCGTCCTGGCCTTAAAATAAATACCACCATTTACGATTCGCTCAAAAATTGGAAGAACTGGTTCTTTTTTGTGAGCATGGCGGCAACCTGGCCCTTTACGAAGGACTGGGGCCAGGTGCCAGATGTGTATACTGGGACGCCGTCTGTGGCGGAGACGGCATCCTTAGAGTGGTTGACCAAATTGGTCAAGGACCACCTTGTGGACTTCAAGCGGGACTTCATGGTCTTTAGGGCAGAGACCAAGAAGGTGAACTGGGAACCGCCTTTCCCAGTTCAAAAGCCCATGCCACCGGCAAGGATGATGTGGCCGGAGGACTCCAAGGGTCTGCTTATCCGTCTCTGCCCCACAGATGAAGGCTTTATTGGTCCGCTGCCTAAGAGGGTGTTGGAGATGCCTTGCTCGTCGTCGTCGTGCCCTCATTACGTCGCCGTCGGGATCTGCAACGGCCCCGGCAGTACCACGGGCATGGAAAAAACCTTCAAAGACCTGCTGGTGGCCATAGGAGAAAGTATCATCTTGGCACAGCCCGCGCCGCAGGTGGCTCCTCGAGCAATGCAAACAGAGTCCTTTATAGAGCCCGCCTGTGAGCCAGTGGTGGAGGCACAAGAGCCATCCGTTGGCTCTCCGGTCGTGCGGACTCCTACTGTGGAGCCAATGGTAGAGTTTGATCCTCCGGCAGCTACTGCGGAGGCTGTAGTCGGGGGGCCTGCGGTTGCTATGGACGACATTGATGAAGGACTGCTGGATGAGATTCTGGAGGAAGCTGCTGCCAGCTCAGCTCGAGAGGATGTCGCTCCTGGCCCACCGCTGCCTGGGCCAGGTTTGGAGGCTAGGCTCGCGAGGAGAGTTTGGGAGGTATAATTCTTGGTGATGGCTTTTGCATACTTTCTCCTTTCCTGGATTTCTAACTTGTTCTTCCTTTGCCTTTTGTGCAGACGTCAAAGTTGGCTGCTACTATCATCAAGGCGATGGAGCAGCGTGACCGAGTGATCGCCGATAGGGAGGCTAGACGCTAGGCTAGCTGCTTCTGGGGGAGCACCGTAAGGAGACTGCTGCCCTCGAGACTGTCCTACCGGGGGTCGAAACGGAGAATGCCAACTTGAAGGCCGAGGTTGCGGACTTGAAGGCCGAGGTTAAGGACTTGAAGGCCGAAGTTGCCCGTCTGAAGGATGAGGGCGATTGAGCCAAAGCGCGCATTAATCAACTTGCTGGGCGAGTGGCAAGCTTGGAGAATGACTTGAGCCTCCGCTTTCGCCCCCACGAGGTCGAGGACATGATGTACGCACAACTATTTGAAGGGGTCAACACCAGTCGGTGCATTGTGCGGTTGGTCGATCCCGACTTCCCCGTTGACCTCATCAATCTATCCAACAGAGGGGCGCAGCACAGAGACAGCCTCGTGGGGGAGCCTCGTGATAATCAGAGGCCTCCGCCGCCCCCGTAGCTTCTTATGTTGTACATTTTTGGGACCTCCCTTGTATTTATGTATATAAGATGTATCTTATAACACATTCGGAAGCAATAAAATAGAAATTTTTTCAACTTTGTGTCAATTTGCCTTTACTGCTTTTGTGTTTGCATATTTGTTGTATTGGATGGCCAACTAGGTTAGCCAGCTGCCATTCTTGTGTTGCCTAAGGAGTGAGGTCCTTAGGCTTCGCATGCGGTTGTGTTAACCAGCCTTGTTGCAGTAGCTTGCGAGTGAAGCCTTGTGGCGCTGCCCAAGTGCTGGCTTGGACGGCCAGCATTGGAGAATGATTCTTCTCCCTTCGACCATCGTTGACTGATCACGCTATCTCATCGTAGAGGAGGTCGTGGCGTGTGCTGCGTATGCCCCCTAAGGTTTTGACTGCTATCGGGCCACTTGGATCACTTGGATGACCAAGATTTAGATTAGACCACATATGGGCCACCTGGATGACTAGGGTTCAAATACGACCGCTAATGGGCCACTCAGATGACCAAGGTTCACATTAGACCGCTCACGGGTCATCTGGATGATCAGGGTTTAAATACGACCGCTAATGGGCCGTTCGGATGACCGAGGTTCATATTCGACCACTTACGGGCTGCCTGGATGACCCGGGTTTATTAAAGAGAGGGTGAGGACCCTCCCGACTTAGGGGCAGTTTAGGTCGGATAACCTGTAAAGCAAACACACACATATATATATATATATATATATATGCATGCACACAGGAAAGGAAGGCAGTATACTAAGTAAACACTCATTTTGACAAATTAAAACAAGCAGGCGAATGCGCACACACATAATAATGCAAGTACGTACCTACGCCTTCTACTGGAAGTAGCGTCTGAGGTGGATTGTGTTCCACGTTCGCGGAACCAGCTTTCCATCCTGGCTCCGGAGCTTGTAGGCTCTATTTTGCAAGATGGCGGAGACGAGGAAAGGCCCTTCCCAATTAGGCGAGAGCTTATTGCGGCCGGCCAGCTTGCCTATGGCTTCGACGCCTCGTAGGACCAGGTCTCCAACATCGAATCGCCGCGCCTTAACCTTTTTATTGTAGTATCGGGCAATCCGATGTTGGTAGACCGCTGTCTGTACTCTGGCGGCATCGCGAAATTCCTCTAACAAGTTTAGGTGCTCCCTGATTTTTTGGGAGTTAGCCTGCGGGTCGAAGGATTCCACCCTAAGACTCGGAAGCCCAATTTCAATCGGGATTACTGCTTCAGTCCCATAATAGAGGCTGAAGGGTGCCTCGAGTGTTGGTTCTTTTGGGATTGTCCAGTAAGACTAGAGAACGGAGGGAAGCTCGTCTACCCAGGAGCCCCTTGCGTCCTCCAGCTTAGTTTTTAACCCGCGGAGTAGCGTTCGATTCATGACCTCCACCTGTCAATTCACTTTGGGGTATGCCACCGAAATGTGGACCAGCTTGACGTCAAGGTTGGCGTAATACTTAGTGAAGTGTTTCCCCGAGAATTGGGTCCCGTTGTCAGTCACAGCAACCTCAGGACGCCGAATCTACAAATGATGTTTTGGCGAAGGAATTCCAGGGCATTATGCTCTGTAATCTTTGCCAGTGGGATAGCTTCGACCCACTCGATGAAGTAGTCGATGTCCACGATGACAAACTTCTTTTGCCCCATGGCAATGAAAAATGGGCTGAGAAGATCGAGCCCCCATTACGAGAAGGGCCAATGGGCGTGGAGAGTCTTTAATTCCACAGATGGCTGGAGGTGAAGGTTGCAGTAAAGCTAGCAGCTTTCACATTTTTTCACAAACTCTAGCGCGTCCTTTTTCATCGAGGGCTAGTAGTAGCACTGACGTATGATCTTGAAAGCTAAATTTTTTTTGCCAATGTGATATCCGAATATCCCGAGGTGGATTTCACCTAAAGTATAGTCAGCCTCTTCGGGAGTTAGGCACCGGAGGTACAGGGTTGAGCAGCCACGATGATATAGCCGTCCGTCAACCACAGCGTACCAGCCGGCCGTCTTTCTGATCCGTTTAGCCTTCTTTGCATCCTCTGGCAATAATCCGTCAGCGAGATAACTAAGATAAGGAGTCATCCAGCTTTCTACTTTAGAAATCTATATTGCCTCTTATTTCTCTATGCTAGGAACGTTCAGGATCTCCCTCATGTCCCTTGAGTATTGTTCTGGGTTTTCGATTGCAGCGGCTCTAGCCAGCTGGTCCGACTTCCCGTTTTCAATTCTGACAACATGAACCAGGGTTAACTTGTCGAAACCTTAGGCGGCTTCCCTGACCTTTACCAAGTACTTGGCCAGGTGAGGGTTGTTTACCTCAAAGTCTCCGTTAACCTAGTTAACGATTAGCTCGGAGTCGCTGTAAATTGCCAATCTCTTGGCAGAGCATTCCTTGGCTAACCGCAATCTGGCTAACAGGGCCTCGTACTCGGTAACGTTGTTGGTTGCCGAGAAATTGAGCCTAAGGGAGTATTTCCCCACAAATCCGTCAGGGGTCGTAAGGACTACTCCAGCGTCACTGCCAGTATCCGTAGATGATCCGTCCACGTGGAGTATCAATTCTGGAACTCCATCAAGCAGTTCTGCGCTTTCTGCAGGCTGCTCCTCGAGAACTGGGATTGTAGTTTCAACAATGAAGTCAGCCAGCGCCTGCGCCTTTGCAGCTGGCCTGAGCTGGAATTCGATGTCGAACTCGCCCAAGTCGATAGCCCATTTTACCAACCGTCCAGAAATATCAGGTTTTTGGAGTATACTTTTCAGAGGCTGCTCCATAAGGACCACTACACGGTGCGCCTGAAAGTAAGGCCTTAACTTTTGCGCGGAGAATATAAGCGCCAAGGCCAATTTTTCTGCGCATGAGTAGCGGGTCTCTGGGCTGGTCAACATTTTACTCACGTAGTAGACCGGCCGTTAAGTGTCAGAGTCCTGGCGCATGAGGACAAAATTGAGGGATGCCTCCGACACTGCCAGGTAAAGGTATAATTCCTCTCAGCCCTTGAGTGACACCAGCAACGACGGGCTGGCCAGATACCGCTTTAACTCATCGAAAGCTGTCTGACAGTCTGCTATCCATTGAAACTTGTTGTATTTCATTCCTCTAAGGGCGTTGAAGAAGGGCTGGTACTTGTCGCTAGACTTTACGAGGAAGCGGGACAGTGCTGCCAACCGTCCAATCAATCGCTGGACGTCCTTTACGCTCCGTGGTGGGGCCATGTCTACGAGAGCCTTGATCTTCTCTGGGTTTGACTCAATCCCCTGTTGGGAGACGATGAAACCCAAGAATTTACCGGAGGCTACTCCGAAGACACACTTGGCCGGGCTCAGCTTCATGTGATACTTTCGGAGCACCTCAAACGACTCTGTCAGGTCGCAGATGTGGTCGCCGATGACCTTGCTTTTGATGAGCATGTCGTCGACGTAGACCTTCATGTTGTGACCAATCTGATTTTCGAACATTTTATTGACCAATAGTTGGTAGGTTGCTCCAACATTTTTTAATCTGAAAGGCATCACTTTGTAGCAGTAGGTGCCTTGATCAGTCATGAACGAGGTATGCTCATCATCTTTCGAACTCTTTCGGATATGGTTGTGACCCAAATAGGCATCCATGAAGCTTAGTAGCTCATGTCCGGCTATCGAGTCAACTAGCAGGTCGATCCTAGGCGAGGGAAAGCTATCCTTATGGTAAAATCGACGCACATCCACTACTTTCCATTGCTTTTCTTTACCTGGACGACATTAGAGAGCCAGTCCGGCTAGTGGACTTCTCTAATGAAACCTGCGTCCAGCAGCTTCTTCACCTCCTCTCGGATGTCGATCAACTTTTCGATGGAGTGATTCCTCCGCATTTGCTTGATGGGTTTTCAGCCATGATCGAGCCTCAACTTGTGGACCATCACCTCCGCTGGAATCCCAGGCATGTCTATTGGGGTCCATGCGAAGAGGTCAGCGTTCCATCACAGGAATGCGATTAACTTATCGCGCAGTGTCCCGGTGAGTGAGCCGCCGATCTGTACACACTTTTTTGGCTCCTCTGGGTCCAGTGGGACTAGATCTGTGGCTTCACCGAATTGCGCTTGCTGAAGGGTTGTCTCGTCCCAATGGTTGAGTTTCCCAATTGTTCTAGTACTACTGCTAGGGGCAACTTGAGACGTGTAGCAGGTTCGTCCAGTAACCTGGTCACCCAACACCTCTCCCACACCGTGAGGCATCAGAAACTTCATCTTGAGGTGTGAAATTGAGGTCACCGCCCTGAACGCCATCAAGCAAGGTCCGCCCAGTATTGCGTTATACACAGAGGGTAAGTCGACCACCAGGAAGGTGAGTGTTCGGCTTGCTATTTTTGGATACGTACCCAAGGTGACCTCCAGTTGGATGGTCCCCTGAACAGGCACAAGCTCGTTGTTAAGGCCATATAATGGTCCTTTAGTAGGTTTTAGTTGATTCTTTTTAAGCCTAATTTGAAGGACGCATTCAAGTAAAGCAAATCCTAAGAACTTTTATTATCGATGAACACCCGCTTCAGCTGGTAGTCGACACTACCATCCGAAACGAGTACGGATACAACGAGGGGATCAGCATAGGGGATGTTACATGAGTTAAATCATTATCATTGAAGCTAATGGTGTTGTCAGCCATTCATTACTTCTTCCTCCTAGTCTACTGTTCCACGCCGCCGATTGGGTTCCTAGCAGGTCGAGTAGTGATCATATTAACCACCCCTACTGCAACCCGATTTCGGGGAGGAGACTGCTCCTGCCCCTCTCCGCCAGCTGCTCCAGAGCTCTGCCCGGGGCCCCTGACGAACTTGGTGAGGTGGTCTCTGCGAATTAGCTCCTCGATCTCCATCTATAGTGTCTTACTGTCCTCAGCTGAATGCCCAGCAGAGCGGTGGAAGTCGCAGTACTTTGACTGGTTTCTAGAATCCTTCTTTAGTGGTTTTGGCCACTTTAGGAACTTTTCTCCACGGATCTACATAAGGATGTTTGAGCGCTTGTTTGTCAGAGGCGTAAAGCTGGTGGGCCCGTAGTCTCTGCGTTCCGGCAGCTCAGTCTTGCGTTGCTTCCGGTGGGAGTGATCACCGCCGCCGTACTTCCTTTTTTCCTCTCCAGGGAATGATCGAGGCTGATCTGCCCGCTCTGGGTGTTTTGTCTCGTTGGCCTCCTTTGCTGCAGCGTAGGCCCGGGTGATGGACTCCGCCTCCCGAAAGGTTTGAGGATTCTTGTGGGCCAGGTGCATGAAGAAGTCCCCGTAGGTTAGCGCGGAGATGAAACTGCCCAATTTTATCTCCTCCGTGATCCGGGGGATCCGCCTAGCCTCTGTCACAAAGCGATCCAGGAATCACCACGGGTTCTTTCCCAGCTTCTGCTTGATGTGGGAGAGGTTCCACGGTTGCTTCTCTTCCCATCGGCTCAAAGTGTACTGAGCTAGGAAGAGATCCGTGAACTCACGAAAGCTGCCGATGGTGCCTGAAGGGAGGTGATGAAACCAAATGCGGGCATCTCCCTTCAGTGTGAGCAGAAAGTATCGGCACATCGTTGAGTCTTCCAACCCTTGTAGACTCAGATGGGTGCGGAAGTGATCTAGGTGGTCAATCGGATCACTGTTCCCATCGTATGAGTCAAGGGAAGGCGTTTTGAACTTGGCAGGCAGCGGATGGTTCAGGATCTCTGCTATGAAAGGAGATCTGTCCAGGTCAATAGCGTGTCCCACGCGGTTCCAAATTTTGTCCACTTGCGGATCTACGCGAGTGGCGTTGGCAGATCTCTTTGAGTTGAGGTAAGCCCTCAACTCCATTTTGTCTCTGGAGGGTCTAGCAGCCGGCTGGCTGCTGCCTCCAGCGGACCCGACAGTCCTAGAGGCTCGCTCCTGGACTGCGTTCCTGTCTTCTACCCAAGAGTATCGGGGAATTTTTCTCTCTGGACTTTTTCACGGAGTTGTGTTCCCCGAGCGTTCCTCATGCCTGTCCTGGCCTGGAGTGTGCGAGGAGGCTGGGACTGGATTATTTGTGGGTCTCTCGAGCCTTTTGGCTGGTTTTTTTTCCTCTAGACACCCTTTTTGGTGGATGGCGTAGGGACGGCTGCTGGCAGAGCTGCCTGCTGTCGCTACTCATGTTGAGAGCAGAGTATTTGGAGCAGACGATTGCTGACCTACATCTGCTCCATCAGTTGCTGTAAGTAGGGCGCTGGCACTCCGCCTGTTGTCCCGTTGGCCATGGTACCAGAAGCGTGGTCCTGGTCGCGAGAAGTGACATCTCTAGCGGGATCGCTAGCTTGGGCTCTCATGTTCACCATTATAGATGAATCAGGCAGTGAAAAGAGAGCGCTGTGAGAGTTGTGGTTGGCTTTTGTAAGCGTTTTCCACAGACGGCGCCAATGATGCGTACCTGGATTCGACTTCAAATAGAATTTGATTCATCTGGATAGCTCGACCCGGCTTCATTCACTGAGTCTAAATCCTGCACACAACTAAAGAGAATGAGAGGTCAGTGTCGACGGGATGTCGTCCCACCGAAAATACTCCAACGCTCAAGTTAGTAAAAACCTTCTAGACAAGGAAGGTAAACTGGAAAGCAAAAGAGGGAGAGAGAGTAGGACGGTCGGGAGTATTGGCTTGTTGAGAACGTGAGCTCTCGCTTCCTACTCACAGAGAGCGTAAGGAAGCGACGTCTCGAAAGCATGGAAGCTTTAGAAAATGATTCTCAAAAAGCCGAAAAGATTTCCTGGAATCCGGAGGCCTTTGGTGGGATTGGAGGACGAACGTTTGTGCAGAGAGAATGAGAAGGTGAGCCTCTATTCGAGCTCTGTAAGCGTTCGTGGGGGAGATTGCCGGGAGTCTTTCAGGAAACTGGTTTTTAGTGTTCTCAGGTAGACAAGTGAGAGAATCAGCCAGAGAGCTTCTGTTTTTCGAGTTAGCTTTATTGTTTGTTCGTAAGCTTGTCTGAGCAAGTAAGAGTGTGTATAAGAGCCTGTAAAAGCATGTGTCTTCCAGAACGAAGACCTTAAACTTTTATGGACAGCAGAAGAGCCTCCTTCCCTAGGCAAGGTAGTGTGCTCCTCCTAGACTGACAATGGCGGCCTTCTCAGAGTTGGTGGACTTGATAGTCATAATTTGATGGATCCTCTTTCTGCTGCACAGTGCAACGGATCTTTAGATTGTCTCACGCCTTTGTGACAGTTTTGTTGGCGTTGAAGTCATTGCCGCCCTTTTTGGAGAAGATGTCACGAACCCGAACCCAAGCAGATAAATTAAATAATTAATATACTTTAAATATTATATCCTTAAAATTTTCAAACTCAGGTGTGACTTAAAACATATAAACTCCATTTTTTTTTCACACAGGACCTTGATAGATAATATAATTGTGATCTGCTTTACCAACTGTCGTAAGGAAATATCTAAATAACAACTCGTCCAACAAGTTTATAAAATACAGAGTCATGATCTACCTTCGACCAACTCCAACAACTCATAACATTCCACACCAAAATTTATTCGTACCCAATACATGATAAATGATCTCAAAATTCAATAATATGACACTCACCAGAGGTGTATAGACTTATGCTGAAACTCTTCGTGCTACTGCGATGAAATCAATCCTCTAATCTGAAGGGATAAAACATAAGAATGAGCCTAATACCCAACAAGTATCACAATAAACAAATGAATCCAAAAATCAGAGTGAATGTCAAATGGATGAAAATCAATCAAATTTCTGAATAAATCTAAATTGATGATAAAATAAATTCAACTGAAATCCAAGATCCAAATTTCAAACTCCAATGGTAGTCTCGTACTCAAATCAAATATCTAAATCCAAACAAATGTCCAATTTTCGAAAATAGTTTACGTCGGGACGTATATATATAAATATATATAACCAAAATAGAGGTGATCCGAACCAATTCCAAAACTGATGTCGATCTGAGTCCAAATCCGAGTCCGAGTCCAAGTCCAAGTCCAAATTCAATGCTCGATTAGCTTATGATTTGGGGCAGAATCCGATAGCCGGAGGATCCAATAGTTTGCGCAGAGACCGAATCAGCACCGTGACAGATATTCCAAAGGTTCAGATCAAAACATATAATCAAAATCATTGTACGAGATATACCATGCCCAATTATAGACAAAATCGGCGAATCTCAAATCTAAGTCCAACAATCCATATCCAACTCAAAATCCAATACCAATTAATACAAAAATATAAATCATGCACAAAATTTGGGTTTTCATTATTTAAAAACTAACTTGAGGAAATGTTACACATAATCCCGGTAACCTTAGACCAAAATCTATGTACTGTGTACCCATAGATAAGGTTGCTCACTATATTTTGCCACCCGCGGCTTTGAGTGCATTCCTCAAGTTTGTCAGATATATTAGGACGTCCGAATATATTATAAGGTCAAGTCAAATTGTCCAAATGGGAAGGGTCACTACTCCAAGCCTTTCCTGCCGGCGGAAAGGGATTTCCAAATAACAAAATAATCTCCCCATCGGGAGCTGGCCAGAATCCAATTTTTAAATCCAAACGTAGTGACCACAACCCGGCACGTGCATGTGAAAATGCACGGCCAATGTAAATCTCGTGTATATTTTTGTTACACATACTGATATAAATATACATCGAATCCAATAAATTTTTCGGGCTTTAATAAATTCCTAAAATCAAAAACCCATATTTAAAACATCCAATTTAGCCAATAAACTACACATGCAAGTCCAAATTAAATAAATCGAACAGATAAAATTTTATACATGTTAGTAAAAATTTCAAACAGTGTCTAAAATATTTCAGGTATTAAATTAGACCAAAGAGGGGGTTACAGATACTTGCCTCAATCTTATATCCCGCAGATCTGACAAATGGAGGCTCCGAAATACCAAATCGCACGCCTCACCCACTGCCGCACAACCCGCCCGGCGACCCGGGCTTCCTCCTTCTGCCACGCGCTACAGCAACCTGGCTCTCCTCTCTTTCCTTGCGCAGCACTGCTCCCAGCTATGCACGCTTCAGCCGACGCCGGCCACCGACGCACCACAGCTGACTGTCGACGACAACCGCAGCTTCACCCCTTCCCAGCACCGAGCTCCCCCTTCACATCCGCGCGCAACTCCTTCCCTTTCGCCTCCCACAATGCACTCAAGCCCCTTTCTCTCCCACTGTGCAATTTTGCGCACAGCCACGCTAGCCTACAGCCGTTGCCGGTCACCTGCGCAATGCCACCGACCGTCAACGACCACCGCGGCTTCACCCTTCGACCGCTGCTGCAAACGCCAATGACAGCCCCGTCGGCTTCGATGGCTTCCCCCTCACTGCACCTTCACCAATTCACTCGCGGCCACCAATGACCAG
>JAODPA010017289.1:0-13182 GCA_025585075.1 Nepenthes mirabilis
GGTGGAGGGATTCGAGGGGATCGAGGAGGGTGATACGGTGGATGAGGGGGAAGAGAGGAAGGAGTGGTATTGCATGGCTTGTGGGAAGAAATTTAAATCACAGAAGCAATGGAAGAACCATGAGCAGTCGAAGAAACATAAGGAGAGGGTGTCAGAGTTGAGAGATTCATTTGCCGATGAAGATATTGCAGAAGCTGATGTGGTTGGTAGTGAAGTTGAAACCAAACAAGATTTGGAAGGAGCATCTGAGAATGATAGTAACGCTGGTCATAATGGTTTTGTGTCTGCAGAGGATAGTGGCAGTGAGTTGGAGGAGAGGTTTAAAGAGAACTTTATGCTTGAGGAACAAAGTGGATATGAAGATGGAATTGGTGATGTTGAGAAATTGAATCGAGTTGAAAAATCAGTTGGATCTGATGATGAGAATGACATTCTTGAAGCAATGTTGCTTGGCCATAAGAGTAGAGCACACGTAGCTTCACATTATCAATCCAAGGCTTCTTCACGGAATGTTCATGTTGACAATTATGGGGAGGAGGAGTTCATGCAATATAATAGCTGGAAAGACAACAGGAAGAGCAGACGAGTCAAGAAAGAGAAATGTAAAAATTTTTATGGAGAATCTATGCAGGCAAGTGATGAGGTAGCCAATGTGCCAAGCCAGGAAAATAATCAGCAGGATGGTTCAGATAGTGCTGCTGGTGGGATGACTGATGGACGGAATTCCAAGATGCTAAGAAATAACAAGGCTGAAAATCAAGCTGTTGAAAGAAAAGGTAACACCAAGAGTGATACCATTGCAAATACAAAGAACTTATCCAAAGGAAGAAAACAAAAGGTGAGCACTTCTAGGTTTGCTTAGTTGCATCCTGATGCTCTTCATAGTTTGTGTTTCTTGGTTATCATTCTTTTGACTGCTTTTGACTGTTTTAGTGGCTCTGCACACACTTCATGACACTTGCCTAGAGGCTATTTCATTTTTTTAGGTTATTTGAACATGAAAAATGATAGATGCCAATGGACTGGGCTATATATATCTATGAAAGCTGTATGGTCAGAAACATTCTGATGGGCATTCCTTTTTATGTTGCCATGTGATATTTCTTGATGTGAACTCTCTATCCTGATTGAAAAGCTTGTCACATTGTGGATAAAGTTGGTCTTTTGACCTACATTTAATTTGTAACCAAACATAAACATTGTAAACAGCTGCAAGGAAGGTTGATGCTGTAGGAGAAGAAAATACAGAATTTCATCTCCTTTATCATTAGAAAATCTATTATGATTTATCAGAAAATCATTATGAAGGCTCTACCTGTCCTTCTCTGGAGCAATGAGGAACTTTAAAACTTGAGATACAGTAGATACTGCTGAAAATAAAAGCACATGAAAAAAAATCAGGTCTGCATGTTAAAAAAACTAGCAAAATACACAAATTCAAAAATGCCCTGTCTTGTACATCCCTTCATAAACAAATGGTTTGATTTTATTGTATTTTATACCATGGAATGATATTATAGCTTCTCATTGAAAATCTAGCCAACAACTATTCAACTGCTTATGTTTAACCATTAATCAGCAATGTTGTCCATCTTCACTCCGCCAAAAAAGGCTTCTGAGCCTTCCATCATTGTTAATGAAAGACTTCTGTTGTAGTAGGTGCCAACTAGTAGTTTCATAGTAAAGTCCCTAAGCATCATTTGAGATATCTGGGATCAAATCGCACTTGCGTTGGTGCTGGGGGAAGGGGTTTTAGGGTGGGGAGTGGTTACCTCTTTCTGTTGCCCACACTTTTGGACCAACAAATAAAAGGAAGAATTCTCATTTAATATAACGTTGAGGAAGAGAGCAGGGATACTTTCCCTTTTAGCCCCTGCTTGTTCAGTGCTATTTTTCTGTCATCCATGGATATACATGCAGCAAGAAATAATGTTTCAAAGGTGTGTATGGTGGACCATAGGTCTAGTATTAATGGAAGCCTCACAATGAAAAAGATCCTTGGATTGGATGAATTAATCATTTGGATTGTGTACAATATCTGGTGTTGCAACTAATGAACAATGGTTCTTCCAACTCATGGCAATGTTGTGCCGGTTGTGTTGAGGGAAACTTCCAAAATTTTTTACAATAAACAAAAGGTGAAGAGTTGACCAGACAAAACATGAACATAAATAAAAAAATTGAAACAATTATCTTGAATAGGAAAGAGCTACAAGGAAAGCTGTGATGAGGGATGATGATCCTGGAGGAGGAGGATGAACTCTTAGAGAAGGGAACAAAACTCCTTGATGCAGGGAGTGTGATACCCTGATCTCAGACTGCATAAATTCAATAGGACAAGAATTGAGGTCCAGAAAAGGCGGGAAATAGTAGTGTTGGTTTAGGGAAAAAGACAATTGAAGAATAGAGGAGGACAAATGCAATGTTCTTTTCACGGCATTTCATTACATCTATTCATTGATTCTTGAATGAACTCCCATATGAATTATATCATCGATAACAAATCAGAATAATAGTTTTCTGGAGATAAGCCCTTACTGATGATGGAAATCAGATGCTCACTTTGCATGACTACTGCATCACTGCTTCCTGAAGAATCATTTTCTACCACAGAAGTTTGAGTAGAGTTACACAAGACAAGATAGGTCAAATGTGATGGCTTATTCTGAAGTTGCTTGCATGAATGGAAGCTATCCTGACAAAGAAAGCATCTAAGTCTTCTTGTTCATAGAGTGTCATGAACACCTCTCGTTGTCTCATGTGTATTGTCTAAGGCCTTAGTTGGAATGAAGGAAGCAAAGGTTGGTGGAGTGAGCTCAGTTACTTATTTTCAGTTAATTTATCTGGCAGCTTGAATAGTTTTTATTCAGATCAATAGGAAAACCAGCTGTTCAGTCAAAGGATCCCAAATAATCAATTTTCGTTACACCCTATAGGCACACATATTCTTTGGCACATAAATAGATAATTATTGCTGTCTTCCTGTCTAGTTATCCAGTGGTGTTGCAAATGGTATTTGGTCTTTCTATACATATAGTTGTCGTCAGAGAATATTAATACGGATTGTCTTGATGAGGCTTAAATATAAGGTTAATTAAACTATAGAAAGTAGAGATTGATCATCACAAAAGGCATAACCATATAATCATAGTTGCCCTTAAATTTTCTAACTGTAGTCTTGTAAACTGCATCCTAATTTGGTCACATTCTAGCATCAAATCCTTTTTATGAAAGAATGTAGTCCACACAATGTGTGTAGTGGCTCCTTAGTTGTGAGAATTGGAATCTTATCCTTGATAGTGATGCAGGGAAGGGGGAAAAGTAGGGGAAGGGAAGGAGAAGAAATTGGGAGAAGGGAAAGAAATAGGAGGAGGAGAAATAGAGAGAAGAGAAGTAGAGATCAACAGAGAGAAGAGAATCATAACTATTCAAATTTCATTCAACTCATCAATAATACTTTCAACATTAGAGTTANAAAATTTTTCAAATAAAATTAAAATCAAATAAAATATAATTACTTCTAATCAAATAAAATCAAATCTCTTCTAATTTAGAATATTTATGATGTCCGCATCAGATAGTGTGTTTATTTATTTCCATATATAAGTAATATCGATTCCCACTTGTAGTCCTGTCAATGAAAAGTTGGTTACTCTGCAACTCAATCATTTCTGTAATAGCAATTCAAAATGGAGGAACAATTTCTCATTTCTAGTGTCTTGGTTAAAAAAAAGTATGACTGTTGGGAGCTGATATGCTGATTATGCCAAAAAGAGTAAAATATATTATCAAGGATAAGATGCCAATTCCTATCATTGAAGATCTGCTAGACAAATTGCATGGGCTGCATTCTTTATTAGATCATTTTGAGGTTAGAGTATGACCAAATTAAGATGCATCCATAATGTTAAACAGACTGCGTTTAGAATGTAGAATACAACTAAGAATATGTGCGTTACCTTTTGAGATGATCAATGCACTACTTGCTTTCTAGAGCTTTATTAGCTCTATATTTAAGCCTTATTCGAGACAGGTCAAATTAATACTCGACAATAGCAATTTTATAATTAGCTTTTGGTGATTAGAAAGGTGTCATCTAGAAAATGAACAAAAGGGTAGGAGAAATGCTATTCCCTTATAGACTTTGGTCACATCCATTACTTGAAATGATATGTGCAATGAATTACATCAGAGATAACCGAAAGAACTAACAGCTCCGTGACGTGCGTTGTTCTCAATGGCTGCACAAATTCTGGTTTGAACAATATCAAACAAGACATGACAAGGTCACCATCATGGCTTTTTTCAGTTGCTTAAAAGTTATAGTAGCAGCTTCACACCAATAGATAGTGTGCTAGGCAAGCAAGCAAGAGCCTATATGCAGAGTTGACCTTTTCCCTTTATGACCTATAAATTTCAGTGAGAACCAAGAGCACCCTAGTTGCCTCATGGGTGCTGGCTTATGCCATTTTCGGACAGCTGTAACCTTTTTTGACAATTGAAACACCAACTGTTGGATCAAAGTGCCCCAAATATTCAATTTCCCTTTTCTGATAGGCAAACTCATTCTTTTGGCATTTAATGGCAGCTTTCTTAATGTAAAGGTCACCCTTTGGTGTTACAAATAATTTTCTCAGGTCCCACTGTATATAACTTTCACATAATAATCGGGCATTAGTATTAGTAGTATAGTTTACTCTGGTATGTGCGATTGTTTTAGATTCTGCTATGTCTACTACAATGCTGTATGCTGAAGTTCTGCTGAAATGTTGAGGCTGCTGTATTGCTGAAGTTCTGCTGTTGTGCTGATGCTGCTCTGGTACTGATGTGCTACGGTCTTGCTGCTGTGTCTGATCTGTTGCGCTATGTATTCTGTTGTGGGGGGATTGGATTATCATCCTTGCCAGGTAGACAACATGTAAGAGTGACAAGGCAATGCAGCCAAACAGATGCAACAATTGCAAGAAGGGCAACTGATTTCTGCTAAGTAGTTTTGGTGAAGTTTTAAATAAGTATTTAATCGGTTGAAGTTGGTTAAAATTTTTGTGGTTGTAAGGCATTGGCACCAAGACCCTTTAACCTATTAAACAAGTACCTTGTCTACATACTAATAAAGTTATTTTACATGAGAAAGTGTAAATGAAATAAATGAAAACTGATTACAATTCAATAAACAAGAGTTTGTCATTCTGTTTTCCTGAAGTTGTAGCCAAGATCTTGGAGCGGTTCTCTCAACTTCTACATTACAATTACATTGTTATCAAAGAATATTACTATGACTATCTCAAATAAGATTTAGAGTTCATTAAAGTTTAGAAAGTTATCAACCCAACATCCATGACCTGGTTGTTTTTGTCCTTATATGTTCTAAATGCAGTAGTGTAAACATCTGTCATGTATGCTTATCTGGTCATACTAATCTCAAAATCTGCCTTAGAAAAGAATGTTCCCTATGCGATTTGTCTTGTAGCTTGTCTTTGAGTAGAAATGAAAACTTATAATTTCTATTATATCTATTAATTTCCATATAGTTGGTATATAATCTACAAGTATCATGCTTTTTAACCAAGGCATTGGATATGAAAAGTTTTCCTTCCATTGAGCATTTCTGTTGTTTTTTTCCAATTGGTATCTTTCTTAGAGTTGAAAATTTGTATGGTCTTTTAATAAAGAAGTTGTGCAGTATTCAGTTTTTGGTCATAATCTTGACACTTGTAAGAAGGGTGGCCTTTTAGCTTCATCCAGTAGTTCAGCTAAACAAGAAGATAATGTTTATTTTATTATAAGCACAATGTAATGAAACTGTTTTCTTCTACTTAAGATTATTTTTTTAGTTATGGTCGCTGGATAAATGGGGTGGTTTGCTCAATCCCAATTTAAAAATATCCGAGGAAGGTTTATTTTGGCTGTTGACTTCATTAAGGAGGCTTGCTTTGGTGGTGCTGGGATCCTTCATGGATACTGCAAGGAATCAGTTTGTTTGCTCCAACATCTATTCTTCACAATTATTGTGGTTGTTTTTATTGAACTCCATTCAAACAAGGGAAAAACCGGCTCTACCTAACTTGTTTTTCAAGTCACTCTATTGTTTTAAAATTTTCCAGTCACTTTTTTGTTTTGAATTTTTCAAATCGAACATGACTTATAAAAACCCCAAGGGATGCTGGCCGAAATTCTCGGGTTCTAAGATTTCGAAACTCTTCAGCTTAGTTCAAGTATGTTCTCTTTCATAAGAAAGACCAAGGTTCAACTTTCATGTGTGAGTTTCCTTATCAATCAAAACCAAACCTTACTTGACCAAACCAAACTAGATAACATACTAGTACAGAGTTTTGCCAAAGCTAAACCATGATACCCTCATGTTGGAATATATATGAACAAACTCCTCCAACTTCAAGTTTGGTCGCATCCTGATATTTTTCATACAATTTTCTAGAGTCTGAAAATACCCTTTGGAAAAAGGAACTTCCGTCACCACATATTTTTTTAATTAAAAAACCCGTCAACATTGCAGCATACCCACCATCCCTAGTGACTTCGCCATCCTACCACGACACTGTCGACTTGAATGATATGCTTTGACCTCTTTCTGGAATTTATTTACTCAAAATGAACAGATTGCTTTTGAGATTACTTAGACCAATATGATTTGTTACATGTATTAATTTATCAAATTATATGCTAGAAGGAGTGCTCTTTGTGGATTGAGGGACAACATCAGCTCCCAATTATGATATTTATGCAGAAGATACTTCAACATGTTTTCTTCTGGATAACGTGCAAGAGGGAATTTCTGGGAAATGGCAATAATCAAGCCAAGAAGTGCTAAATATTCTCCATACAATCACCCTTTCTGCCTACTCAACTGGGAAAACATTTCCAAGCAACCACCTTTTCTGCCATATCAACTGGGAACAAGCTATTACATAAACGAATCCAAACCATACCAATCTTAATTTAAAGCTCAATCCACTAGTACTAATGAAAAATTCTCCAAACATCTCTCCAATGTTGAGGATAAATAAGTCAATGTTTCTGTTTTTTTGGGTGATGAAGGGCGATTTCTTCTCAAGTCAATCATGTGTTGGATCCGTCTAAACCGATGTTGCAATCAGTGCTTAACAAGTAGTATTGTTTCTGTTTTTTGGGGTGATAAATTTGTGCTTGTCTTTAAATGCAAATTCTAAAACAGACTTTTATACATCATAGAAGCTAGGAATGTCAAAACTTCTATTTGAGTACTAGACAGTCATTGAGCAATATCAGCTGAAACTAAATAGGGTTTGACTCTTTCATCATGTTTGAGTCGTAGAAACAATTTCTTGTATAATGTAATATAAGGTTGCATATAATAAACCAAAAAGTGGTTTGACTATTGATAAAAATGTCGTCCAATACGATATGTGTTTACTGATAACTATAGGTATCAAGGTCCCTCAATATTGATATTCTTTGTACCGTAACAATATTATTATATATTTTCATATCGGCTAACAAAGTTAATTATTGATCGATACAACCCTATTAGTATACGTTTTTTAAAATTTTTTTCATTTGATATATTCGATATTGATACATATATTGTTAGATATGTCCAATACTTACATGAGGACGATCAATACCGATATTAATAACTATATTTTCATCCATGGGTTTGATCCTTCCATGAAACCTACACATAATGGGAGTCTTATGTATTGGGCTGCCTTTATCTGTTTGTACTCTATTCAGGGCTAAGACCTATCACAAATGACGATTCTATGTTTATTCTTGTGAGATTCCGAAATCAAAAGAGAACTTAAAATCGAAATAAAATATTAAAACCAAGAGTATAACAAAATCCGGAGACCGGAGTGGCCTTATACCCTTCAATACCGGAGTGGCCTTGTGCCACTTAAAACCGGAGTAGTTTGTGCCCTAGAAGGCCGGACTGATTCAAGTACGGAATAGTTGATAAGAAAATGTTGACCGGAACTTGTAAGGTTGACCGGCTTTAGAATATTGACCGGCTTGAGTAAGGTTTGACCGAAAATTGTGATCTTGACCTGATGTTGACCAACGTCAAAATGTTGACCGACCAAAGAGTTGACTGGAATAAATTAAGGGCAACTAAAGACGAGGATCAACTTTACTAATTAGCTAGAACCCAACTAGACTCTAACGAAATGAAGTGAACCACCTCATTGGCCATTTGAGAAGAAGTACCAAAGTAAGTAGTTTAGACTACTTACTCCCACCTAACGTCTGAGAAGAAGTACGAGGTAGGTAACTTACCCCCACTTACTCCACCTAACCCCTCATCTATATATACTCAACTTCGATCAAGAAAGCTGGCACGAGCAACAAGTAAAAAGAATTGTAAGGAGTAGAGAAGGAGAGAAAGTTTCCAATTTGTAAGGATGGGCGAAAGGCTATTAGGCAAGTGTATCCCCCCTACTTTTAAGTCCATGGTTTAATGCAAATGTATACTCTGTTTTTAATTTCAGAATATTGCAAGTGTACTTCGGACGATCATTCTTTTAAGTTCGTTGCAAGTGTGCCCAGCTTTTAAAGTTCATGTTTTGCAAATATACTTTCGTCTCTAAAGTTCCTTCTTTAAAAACTGCCAGTTTTCCCTTCCGATTCAAGTTAAATGCATGCCGTTTTAATTACTGTTTGGTAAGTTGTATTCCGGTTTGAATACATGCTTTCTGCCTTCTGTCTTCTGCTAAACTCATGTTTAAATTGGAGTACATGAAAATAAAAAAGTAGACCGACTTGTATGTCACTTGCATTACCCAAACTTTAAACCGGTCTTGATTGGTAAAATAATTTGAAACCGGCCAAGAATAATTGAAATCGGCCTTAATTGAAACCGGCATTTATATTGTAATTTTGAAATCAGCGTTGTATTGTGATTTTGAAACCGGTATTGATTGGTAAAATAATTTGAAACCGGCCTTATAATATAATTTGAAATCGGCTTAAGTAAATATCGAACCGGCCTTGCACGTTAATTTGAAACCGGCCAAGAATAATTGAAATCTGCCTTAATCGAAACCAGCATTTATATTGTAATTTTGAAACAGGTCTTGTATCGTAATTTTGAAACCGGCATTTGCACTGTGATTTTGAAACTGGCCTCGTATTATGATTGTAACCGGCACTTGTATCGTAATTTTGAAACCGGCCTTTGCATTGTGATTTTGAAACCGGCCTTGTAGCGTAATTTCGAAACCGGCCTGGTATTATAATTGAAACTGGCATTTGCACTATGATTTTGAAACCGGCCTTGTATGGTGATTTTTGAACCGGCATTTGCATTGTAATTTATGAAACCGTCCTTGTATTATAATTGAAACCGGCCTTGTATTATGATTTGAAACCGGCATCTGTATTGAAACTTTGAAACCGGTATCTGTATTGAAACTTTGAAACCGGCTTGTGATATGACCGTCCGGAATGAACAAAGAAAATGTGAACCGGCTTTATGTTAAGACAAATGAGTTCGGACATTAGCATTGGGAGATAAGGTTCTTCGGCATGCCTTAGGACCTTATGGTGATAATCGAAGATAACCAAAGTGATAGCCGTTCTTAGAGCTTTGTACAAGGAGATAGTGATAGCCGTCCTCGGAGCTTTGTACAAGGAGGTAGTGATAGCCATCTTCGGCGCTTTTTAGAAGGAGGAAGTGAGAGCCGTCCTCAGGGCTTTGTACAAGGAGGTATTGTCGTGATTGTGAGGAGATGTGTACAATCTATCCTCGATTAAAGTCCCATTCCGTTAAGTAATAAATAAAAGAAGCTAAATTGTGACTGGCCTTGTTTTATGCTCAAATATTATCTGTTCCGACTTTCTGATTAGCTCTTGCTACCGTATGATAAATACATGATACATGATTACCTGCATTAACGGGTATGAGTGTTCTGCATGATTCCGGCCAAATGATATTCTGTTTATGTATTTGTAACTGTTAACAGCACGAACGTTTTATGGAAAAATCTGCATGTACTTTGTTGAGCTCCGGCTCACTGTTTTCTGTTTCCCCCCCTCAGATGGAAATTTAGAACTCGTGCCTGACGAGACAGAGTGACTAGAGCCTATCTGAAGGGTTTGTAAGGATTCAGAAGCACCTTTTGGACGACCGCTACGAAGAAGCAATTAATGTAATGATTTGTTAAGAACTGATAAACTTTTGTGATTGGACATTCATGGCTATATGTATTCGGGAATGAATTTTTATGGGAATGATGTAAATGCTTCCGTTGGATAATAGATTGACTTCCGCTATGTGTATGAATTCTAAACGGCATCTGTGATTCTGTGATTTGGATGGCACGATCGGCCCGGACCTGGCTACCGAAACTTGGTGTCAGCTCCGGGAGATCAATGACGGATTACAAAAAACAAAAAAAAAAATTCGTTCCGTCACAATTCTTGTGTTCATATAGGTGTGGTTCCATTGTTTGTGCTTGCTGTTGTAGTCACTTGATGTTATTGTGTCTCATCGCTTTCAAGAAGCTTCTTATACTTGAATGACCTGGCTTGAGAGCAGTGAGAAATCCTATTCTTGGAATCAATTGGGGTTTATAAATGGAAGCACCATATTTGTTGGAATCCTACAGGGAGATGAAAATGCATTGATGGATGAATGGCTTTGTGAATTCAAACCATTGATATACTTTCTGAGTTTTGAATTTCATCATCATGTTTTTATGATTTCTAAATCCTTGATGGAAGTTGTGACCGATTGCTCAAATATTTTACAAATATAGTTCCTTTAACAATAGGTTCCAGGACTATGTCTCTGATACCATCGGTTTGAAGCAATGATGTAAATATCACCAATATGTATTGATATCGGGGTGATAGTATTGATATTTTCTGATGCCATGATAATATCGCGATATATTTTTGTACCAATCAATACAGCTGATATATTTGCTGATATTCAAAAGATTGACTGATACAACCGACATTTGGCCAATATATTGGCTAATATAACTATGTTAGTTTAAGATTTTTAGAAAATTTTTTCCATCTAATATATCTGATACTGATACGTATTGTTCGATATGCCAATACCAATATAATTGCGACTGATATTGATACTGATACTAAAATGGATATTATTATTTATGGTCTGAAGTGCTGTAAATGAAAGGAGAGATGAGGAAGATGGAAAAAATGGTGGTAAATAACATTGTTTAAGGGAAATGTAGAGAGAAGAATAGGAATGATTAGTCGCAATGCTATTCTCTTTCTGTAACTTTTGAATAAGAAAGAAAGGATAAGGCTTTATGAACTGCCATTTGAATAACCTCAGTGATAGTAGAAAGCAAGCTAAGAAATAATGTGGTAAACTGGAAAGATAATTGTTCACACCTGACTGACTATTCACCTGATCATCCAGCCCAATGCATTGTCACTTGCATAACCACTCCCAGTAGAAAGGGTTAATTTCATAGTTCTATGATGCTAATGAAAGTATTTATTATCATCCAAAGGGTGAAAAAAAGCTGAGTTTATAAGTTTCAACTTGGAATGAAGGACACGTCCTTGAATAAGTCTGCAAAAGTAGACATGATACTTGACTCATAAAAAAACTCTCATGAATAAGTGATTCATGGTGTTTGTCTTGTTTAATGAACAGAGTGTTGGTCTGCTATGTGATTTGTTTGTTTATGGCCTTATTTGAATTGATGTATAAAGCATCATAATTCTGACATTGAAATTAAATTTGTTTCGTGATTCAGGTAAAATTGAAGAATTCTGCCTCTGTATGTGAAAAATGCGGGGAGGAATTTGAATCAAGGTATTTGCTAGATTAATCATGCCCTATTTTTGTTATTTGTATTCTGTTTTTGTTGACCCTGAACTGTCTTCTGTGATCCTTGACTGGGCCAATTTTTTTTGTCCTGTGACAGAAATAGACTTCATAAGCATTTAACTGAGACTGGTCATGCAATGCTGAAATCAAGATGATTAGGTTGGTAGTTTGAAGATGAACTTCACCGGCCAGCTGTCATTTTTTACACTAGCTATGCATTCTTAATCAGTATATTGATCTGTAAATTTGGCAGAATGGAAGCAATAGTGTGGTCTGAGATTCACAGGTGAGATGTGTGCAGGAATTTTGGTGTTCAAATAGCTTGCTTTCTAAAGCAATATGACTTGAACTTTTGAGTTTTGATTCATATTTTTCACCAGTGTATCAATTGTGAATTAATTGTGGAATCTAATTTACAAATTGCAATTCTCATTCGTTCACAAGATTTGTACAAGTGTGCCCTGCTTTGATGCATACTATTGTTCTTTTTTCTGCTTTTGGAGGCTGTCGTGATCTGAGCCATGGTTGGTCACTCAGTTGCATCAAAGATTTAGCTTTATGGAGGTCTTTATGTGGGTATTTGTGGGGTTTTACGCTTCTGCTGACATGATTTATGTTGTACAATGTACATGCATTGCTAATAGCTATTTTTTTCACAAATACATCAGTATACGATGATACCTTGTGTAGAAGAATATCATTCTTTTTAATTGCTACTCTTTTGGTATCCACGTTATTTCTTATGTTTTCAATCGCAGACCTGAGAATAGACGAACCCAAAATGACCAGATACAGCAAGCAATATAATCAAAACCAACACAAAAACTGGTCTTGTTGACTAGAGACAATATGAATCCTAAATGACCTGACCCAAACTGAAAGGAGACTTGAGAAAACACAACTTGAGGTAACCAAGACCCAAAATGGCTGAACCTTTGATGGTCTGGACCTGAATCCAGCCTAACCCAAGGTTTGATTCTACCCATATCAGTCTGAATATCATCAACATGAACAGTTGTTTACCCGCACCATATCCAATAAAAGTCTGAATGGCTTAATTAAAAAAAAAAAAATCAGACATTGACCTCACCTAACTCATTTAATTGCCACCTCCATGCAGGGCCTGGTGGTTTATGAACCAACTAGACCAGAAAAATTATAAGAACCAATAACCATACCCTGTCACTGTTGTTTTTTCTTTCACCTAGTTGATTGTTACAACACGCCTATTCCTTGCACCATTCAGCAGATGCCATCCTGCAACTCCATCAACCTTTGTTGAAATACCATGGTAAACAGCCCCACTGCGCTGAGGAGGAGCTTGTAGATTAAGAGAGAGGCCAAGGGGATCAAATACATGACCTTCTTGTGGG
>JAODPA010017300.1:0-13181 GCA_025585075.1 Nepenthes mirabilis
TAAATACTTTACCTTAATTAAGCCTGGAACACCAATGGAGCTGAAATTGTCAAGCACTAAAAATTCACTTTCTCTAGCAAATAATTTTTTTAATAATATCACGTACTGTATTGTGTTTTTATTCTCATATTTATGCATGGTAGTACTGCCGTGGATAAGTTTAAATAGGACTAATTTAATTGATTAATATAACAAGTTCATAAATAATAAACTCAAAAAAAATATTAATCAGTTCATTAGACCCAAATTAAAATAATAGTGTTCGATATTGATGCAATTTTAATTAAGAATCGAAATCGGGAGGATGACTGAGTAGTTAAGCGGCTAATACTGAACGGACTCAAAAAAGATTAGGACATAAGCCCAAATAATTGAATATTCAAATGACAAACTGAATAACTAATTTAACCAAGCAGTTAACCCAGATGAGCTGTTAAACCAAATGAACGATTTATATACTCTATGATTAGTCTAAATAAAAATCTCTTAATTAATGTGAACCACTTGTCATTATTAGCTAAATTGCTTTCGGAAAATCCTAATGTTAGAATGTGCATAATAACAGTTAAACTAATAAGTTTTCGACTATCCTAACCAGCCAAATCTTGGATAGTTATTCGTTTTTAGGAAATCGCTGTTAACTAACAACGTAACTATAAATACACCTGTTCTCTTGTAAAATAGGGCATAATTTGGAAAGTAAGATTAAAGCAAAATATTTCAAACATATATTCTTCGACATAATACGGAGACCGAGTTTTCCATCTCTCTTTCTCTTATCCTCATAATCTCTCTCATTTTCTAATTTTTTTTTTAAAAATTACTAATTTAAATATTGAAGGATATATTGGGAAGTAAGTCCTATATCTTTTAAACTATTATTTGCCGTTGTGGTGTATAGGATGTTAATAGAAGGTTTAATAGTTCAACCCGAATTTATTCAAATTATAATTTCAATTCTAAGTGTGTATGATTAACGCCGTTTATGAAAATTACACCCAATCCATTCGTTCCTATATAAACCATATCACAACCCCAAAAATCCACTAACCACCATCTTTGATAAAACGGGTCAATATAGTGAATACAAAGACACAGACAATCAACGTAGCTATAGAAGAATGTCCCCTCTCGCATCATCCTTCAAGAAGAAGGTAGCTAAGGAAGTACCCTTTCGCTTGCTGCTCTAAACATTGGCGTCCAGACAACTTAACTACAAGATTTGATAAAGATGTTAGAATATCTTTAGAATAGATTTGAGGACCAATCTCATTGGATTGAGGTCCATCATCTACAAACTTTGGCATTAAAGAGGAGGTTAAAAGGTAAAAAAAGCCGCCTCACAGGGTAGCCATTCTCGGCCAAAGACAACCATGCTCCCAAGAGGCAAAATTGAGTTGTTCTTTTCCAACTTGAACGCCGTCTAAACTTTGAGGTCACGAAAGAGAGCCTAGAGCGCCGAAATCCCCAATATACTTAAGATTCCAGGCATCACTCAATTCAAGAGGAAATGTCATTCAGTAGCATGCATCGAATCCTTCCAGCCAAATAGATACCAAACACATGTATTAATTATTCGGAGTTAAAGGTATTCATTAATGCCAAAATAACTGCCTCCACAATTGAAGTGGAGGAGCGCATCAGAAGAATAGAGTAGCAAGTCTTCCGAGGAAGCTCCACTGGCCGGACAACTTAATTAGATCGTTCGCCATTCACCTCGAAGATCAAAAAATTCTAGCTACCTTATAATTCAAAATACTCATATTGGAGTTATATGATGAAAATATTAATTCAATAGATCATTTGTTCCGCACAATGCTCAACTTCTAAAATTTGAATGATGCTACGCTGTGCCTTTATTTCCCTTTGATTTTAGAAAAGGATGCACAAATTGGATTTTATATGTTAAGACCAAATCTATTAGGACCTTTTTAAGAATTAGCTGATCAGTTTCAATTCTACTTTACCTCCAAATGGAAGGAAGAAAAATAATCCTAACATTTTGTCAGAATTAGACAGGTTGCCAATGAGAGCTTGAAGTATTTTTTTATTTTTTTAGCCCCATTCAATGTTGAGATTAGAGATATATCAAATCTCATCAATGAGGTAAAGTTAAATTTTATGGTAACATTCAATTGAGTGACTTTTTCAAGCCACTTTCTTAGTAGGAGCCCAAGACGTTCTTCGAGGAAGAAGTGATCACCCGAACCTATATTGAGACAAAGGAAGTGAACGAAAACAAAAGGTCAGAACACTCAAATTATGAGCATCATCTGGCAATATTGTATGAGGAAAAGGGAAAAAGAAAGGCAATCAACTCATTTGGGACCATCACAAGCAATGGAAGACCAAGTTAGTTATTCGTTGAGAATAGAAGCCGCTACATCTCATGCCCCTAACTGATACCCGGATGAATATTTTGATGCAAATCTAGAACAAAAATAGGGCAAGCCAATCAAGAACCCAAAAGGAGAAAATTAATCAAAATACCACCTTTAGTATCGATCTTCGGGACACAATATCAAGGTTTACAAGATGTTTCAAAGGAAATTAAGGCCTTCATCCAGAAATGATACTTTAATAAATATTTACAAAATCCAAAGGCTGCCCCAGGCAAAGGAAAAGATGCTGAAAAGCTGCCTGAACAACCACGAAATTAAGTAATTGCAGATGTCATTAACAAAGTGTCCACTAAACCCACCAACTTTGCAATTCTAGATCATCCGGAAGAAATTTCATCTAACAAAAGATAGCAATCAAGGGCAGAGAAAGATATCATTAGTTTTAGTTATGATAATATGATACATATAATATTTTACTATTTCGACCCTCTTACTATAAATGCACTTTTTAAGATGAGATTGAAACTATCAATTGAAATAAGTCTTTATCAATAATAAAAACTCAAGAAGTGTTTTCTATTTCAATACGTTCATTAAGTAGAGATATACATGTAATGAAATGGACACATCGAATGAACCATTATACGGGCTAAATAAATGAATTAGTCTAGGTTAAGGGAATCGTACACCTAGAAGTTACGATAAAGACATAACTAAAGATGACCTCCCATTCGAACACCATACTGAGTCAATTTACGACACTATACTGAGTCAATCATGCCTAATAATATTTGGAGTGATTACTTCCAATATCTAGAAATGAAGTTTCGAATTAAATATGACGTTGAAGAAGTTAAAAGAGATCAAATCACTAAGCGAAGTTGTCACTTAACACAGATTAACAACTCGGCACCACCACAACCGATAGAAGAATTTGACATTCGAGATAAGGCTTCTCTTCGGCATGCTTAACCCAACAAGTCATCCCTTCAGGTTCCTTTAATTTGGCATATCCAAATGAATATGTAAAGATTGGGTTTTCATTAGATCAAAATTTTGACGCAAAAATTGATAGAAATCCTAAGGAATAATGCATAACCTTTCACTTAAACACCAACATGCTGGGCATTTTAATTGAGATAATGACACACAAGTTGAAGGTCATATCTAGAAGCAAACTTATCGAACAGAATAGATGAAACTACTTTGTGGAAAAACTTGTAATAGTTCAAGAAGAAGTTAAAAAGTTAATCAATGGTAACTTCGTGGAAAATCAATTATCCACACTGATTATCCAATGCCATCTTTTTAAAAAAGAGTAACAGAAAAAAAAGGATATGCGTCAATTTTATAAATACAAATAAAGTATGTTTTAAAGATAGTTTCTCTCTCAAGAGGATTGACTAGTTTGTAGTTTTGACATCTGAACATCAATTACTAAACTTCATGAATACTTATTCAAAATATAATTAAATCTGAATGAATTTTAAATATAAAAAAATAACCTCATCTATAACAGACTAGGGAACTAATTGTTACAAATTGATATCTTTTAGTTTGAAGAATATTGGCACCACATATCAAAGGTTGATATACAAAATATTTAAATAATAGATAGAAAAAAAAAATAAAGGTGTGCATTGACAACAGACTTGTCTAAAGCTTACTTGTTGATAATTATATTCACAATTTAGTAAAGACATTCGATCTACTCAAAATATACTGATTAAAGTTAAATCTGACTAAGTGCATCTCCTGGGTAACTTCTGGCGAGTTCTTAGGCTTCATTATTTCTCAATGTTGATAAAAGCTAACCCAGAGAAGATTATAACAATTACAGATATAAAGCAACCTTGGATAATTAGAGACATCCAAAGGCTAACTGAATGACTTGTAGCCTTATCCCATTTTACAGTTAAATATGCTGAGAAATACTTACCATTCTTCAAAACATTGAGACGAGCGAAGATGTATTGTTTTTGATGGTTAGATGAGTGCCACCAAGTTTTTCTGAATTTGAAGGAATATTTGGCACATCCTTCTTTTCTAACTCATCTTAAGGAGGATGAGAAATTATATATTTACCTGGCTATTGTCATTCTGGTCAATCAAGAATAAGGAATGCAACAATTAATATACTATGTCAATAAAATCCTAACAAAGTTGAAGACTTGGTATTAAACATAGAGAAGACTATTTTAGCCTCAATTTTTGTTACAAGAAAACTTTCTAATATTTCTAAACCCACAAAATCATGGTCCTAACATATTAACATTTTAAAAAATTTTATAAAAATTAAAAGTATCCTAAAGCTTAATTAAGTGAATGATCAAGTTGGGCAAGTTTGACATAAAATTTTAAGTCAAACTCTCCATAAAGGATATAGATTTTGTAGACTTTATTGTCAAAATAATGATCTCAATCTCAAATGAGATAGTTAAATCCTTGGAGGCTACACTAGACACATCACCACCCAAGTGGTCATCACATATTAACATAGCAACTTTCCAAATAAGTGGTGAAGCTGGAATAGTCCTAAGTTCACTAGAATGGACTAAAATCAAATATTCTATCACATTTGGGTTCCCAACAACCCATAACATGATTGAGTATGAGATCCTACTAGCCAGATTAAAGTTGGCTAGGGAATACTCTGTAAAGAATTTAATTGTTTATAGTGACTCCAAATTAATAGTCAAGCAATTATTAGCTAACTTTAAAGAAATGAATCAAGAATTGGCCAAATATCTCACAAGGCCCATGCTCTCTTGCATTTCATCGACAAGTTTATAATCATCCATATCCCAGGAGAAAATAATTAAAAACTAATTGTCTTTCCATGATGACAAAATTAAATCCAAAACAATATGATCAGAATGTGCAATAGATACTCCAAAGATAAATTATTAAAGATCAAAATAAAATTTTCATAGTGCTTGATGAGACCAATTTGGATGAGCCCTTATTTAAATTATCTTCAAAGAGGAACGCTTCCAAGTGTTTTAACAGAGGCAAAGCGGATCACAAAAACCACGAGTTGGTACACAATGGATGGGTCACTGTATAGGAGGGACTATTTAATACCATATATGTGCTGCTTAACTTTAGCAGAAATCAACTACGCAGGAAGTACATCTCAGCATATATAGAGTGCATATAGCAGGAAAGAATTTGGCATTTAAAATTATAAAATACAACTATTATTAGCCAATAATGAAGAATGATGTAATGAAGTTTGTTAAAAGCTATCAAATCCAAGTAGTGTCCCCAAGCAATCACTCACGGAGTTCCAAACTTGGTAAACTCCCTAGACATTTGTGTACTAGGGACTCGACATATTAGGTTCTTTTCATCTAGTGACAAATTAAAGAAAATTTATTATCGTCATGGTTAATTACTTCAGAATATCGGTAGAAATCACTCCTTTGGTAAATATTATAGATCAAAATGCTTCAAAATTCTTGCGCCAAAATATTGTCTATAAATTCAAGATACCGGAGTTTATATAAATTAACAACAGTACTCAATTCTCGAGTAAAATGTTCATTAAATACTATAAAGGCCTAAAAATCTAATTGGTTCACACATTAATGTCTTACCCTCAAACAAATAAACAAATAGAGGTGACTAATCTAATGATAATTAATAGTTTGTAGACTAAGTTAGACAATGCTAGAAGTTGTTGGGTAAATAAACTCGCATTCGTATTCTAAGCCTACCAAACGACCATAAGAGCACCCACTCGGAAGACTCATTTCAATTTGTGCTAAAGAGTGGAAGCAGTGATTTTAATGGAAATAGGTTTGCAAAGCTAATGAGTAAAAAATTTTATTTCAGATCAAAATTCTCATATTTTCAGACAGAATTTAGATCTTTTGAAAGACATTATTGAAGCAACTTATATTCAAGCAACAACCAATTAATAAAGAGTCACTTGATATTACAACATATATGTGAATGTACGAACGATCAAAGTAGACGTTTTAGTATTAAAAAACATCGAGGCCACCTGAAAGCTTTCAAACAGTAATAAATTATTTCAAACTTAGAAAAGACCATTCCTAATGTCTACTATAGTCTCAAGCAGGACATACAAGTCATGCACCCAAAATGAAAAGTTTGTCTCTCGCATTTGAAACGCCTTTCATCTTAAAAAATATTATCAGTAAAGATGTCAACCTAAGAGTTTAAAGCTATGCCCTATCCCTCAATTTGACATGCTTGTACAATGTAAATTATTTTGCATATTATCAACTAAAATAATTGTTTAATTTGAGCAAATTTATATGCATGTATATTATTAACAATTGCGTGAAATTGACCATGATTGACCTTGAATTAAATAGTTGGTTTGAATGCCATGCTAAAATGCCCTGATCTAAATGGGCAATTATGGTATAGGTTAAAGGAAGCCATACGATCCCAAGTGTGGTCATACACTCAAAATACAAATAAGACTCAATAATTTGAGAATCAGGTAGTCGATACCCTTTCTAGAGATAAAATAGTAGACAGGTTGATGTCCTTCAAGTCTCGTCTATCAACAAAGTCACCTGACCTATTAAACTTCAGGGACGCTACATGTGGATAGGTGATAAAAACCGAACTACCAGAGAAATAGTTGGGAATCAATTCAGTCATCACATGGAAAAGGATCCGGAGATCATGTGCTCGAAGGCTAGGCCCCATGATCAACATCTATCAAATTTAGCTCTAGATATATAGTGAGGCAAGAAAATCGAGGAATATTTATTGAAGAATAAATTACATTATCCTATTACAAAATTATGGTGCCAAATTATAAATTAAGGGATGGGGAGTTTAACAGTAGTCCTGCAACCGATGCTTGGAACTAGAGTCAGAGACCTGAGGATCCAATTAGGTGTCAAAATATCTAACTTCTGAAGCTAAAATAGCTCTAAAATTTCTCACTTCCAAACAACCGATAGGTAAAGAGCCACCAGAGAATTATTCTCTTACAAATATTGATACCTTCATCAAATGAGGAAATAAGTAACGAACCAATTTCTTTTGGTCAGATACTCCTTCTCAGTGATTCCTCAAACTGCAATTAATCTGCTTATCTTCCCTTAGCAAAGTTCTTACCCATAGAAGTACGTCAATTGGCTTCAATATCTCTATCCTTAAAAATATTGGCCCTCTCCTCTATAACAACACTTCAATTTTCAAGCAAATCATTTTGTCATTTGAAATCTTGACCTCTTCTTATCTACTCTGCCAATTCTTTTTCCGAGTGGATCACTCTATCTACAAGACTCGACACTCTAACTACAGTAGCCACCACTCTGCATAGCAATGCCATGATATCAACTAGATCGATGCAACATCTTCACAGGCGTGCAATTTCTTGATTCTAAAAGAACAGTTTGTGCCTAACTTAATTCACTAGAGCCAAGAATTGCAAAAGAGTGCATTAGCAATGTGGAAATAGGTAAATGAGTTAAGGTTTGAGGAGAAAAAATATACATTGCGGGCGAGAAAATCCTCTCCTATAGTAGGCCTGCCAAAGAACCAGTGATACTAAGGTCTGGAGAAGATGAAGGCCTACAACAAAAAAACGACAAGGTTGGCTAAAATATTTGCTTGTCGAAGCTTGGAAAAAATTTTAGCTTCCATACTGCTAGGAGATTGGATATCGATCGAATCTTAGTATCCTTTGCAACAAAGGTATCATCAATAAGACCTCCTACTCGTAAAGAGACAAGGGCAGTGATTGGATCTACCATTACTTGTCAAACTAGAGGAAAGCCAAAAATAATAGGATTCCCATATTTGGCAATGATAGAAGTACCAATGATTGGCACGATCTGATGCATCCCTAAATCTAAGTTGTACAGATTAGAAAGCATCCCAATCTTCGTTGGTTGCGTCAAACTCAGGCGGGTTCGATCTCCATCTCTAATAATCTAGGTCCTACACAACACAGCGAACGAATAAGAGGTCAGAGGATTGACGTAACTTACTCCTCGATTTATTCTCCGACTCTCAAATTAGAAATTTTTTTCAATTGATGGAGAGTAACGATAATGTAAGAGGATGCGTGGATGCATGAGATAGGAGATTGAGTGTAAATACGCCTGACTAAGGGGCAGCTTATAAGTGTCCTCGGTTACGGGGCGACTTAGAGGTGCATTCGATTGAAGAACGGCTTAAAAGTACGCCAGACTAAATGGCAGCTTTGAGATGCCCCCAATTGAGGGGCGACCTAGAAGTGTGTCCAATTGAGGAACGGCTTCGAGATGCATCCGAAGGACTGAACTTCTTGAAGGAAAGCTTACTGGAAAGTAGGCTGACTATTTAGAAGGAGGGCTCCTTGAAAACTAGGATGACCTCTTGGAAAGGGGATGGCCTCCTGAAGGGAGGCAATTGGAAAGAGGGCGAGCCTCCTAGAAGGACTAGACCAGCCTCCTGGATGGACTGGAGGGCAGGCCTCCTGGACGAAGGACAACTCCTAGACAGAAAGCAAGCCTCCTTAATGAAAGCCTCCGGGATAGACTGGAGTGCAAGACTCCTGGTTGGACTGGAGGGCAGGCCTCCTAGACGGAGTGCATTTCCTAGACGAATGGCGGCTCTCGAACAAAGAGTCAGCCTCCTGGGGTACGCCCAATCAACGAACGGCTCATGGAGATGCACAAGTAAGAGAGTAACTAACTGGCGACCATTGCGGATTTTTTCGTGCCGCTAGAGCCTTGTGGAAACCTACTGTGGCAGCTGCTTTTATAGTGTGATTCGTAAAGTTCCACCTACTAGCCTGAGCAATGTGAGACCTTAGGCAAGATGCGTTGAGAAGATTTGCTAGGTTAGAACTATTAGGCTGTACTGCAAGCCCATCCGATACCTTGCGATGGGCTTTGGAAAAATTTTTGATTGGCTGTCTCTACTATACTTCGAACCTTAAGCTGGCACACCGTACCAAACCCATCACGCTCTTACAAGCGAAGAGATACAAAAAGTAGTGCACCTCATCTAACAAAATAATTAGGATCCTCTTGCTGTCTAGCAAAATAGGAATCTTTTTTGAGGACCTCAAAGGAGAATAGGCAACAACTAGAGTCAAAGATCATGCAACCTCTTATACACTCATTTCAATTCTCACTTCAATCACACACTCATCAAAAATAGCATCAACCATCCTCGATAACTCAGTAACGGAAGCCACCAGCGAAGTCATTGGATAATAGCTGGACTAACATTAGGATGAGCCGCAGGAAGTGAATCTAGCATAATGTGCCTTTTCCTTTATAAGGGATGAGGAGGCATGTGATAGCTCAAACACTAAATATCAAATATAGCTTTAATCGCTCATGCGAAAAAATCTCAAAACTTAAATTCATTAATTATCCATCATAATTGTAATATTATTTAATTAAACAACTACCAATTCATTAATACATCAAGTAAAAATTTCAAAATAAAAATTATTAAAAATCACGAGTCGCAACCCGAAGAAAACTACCCAACTTCTGTCAACAATATATCTGGTCTGTCTCTTACTGATAGATAACAACTAGCCTCCAAATCATCTATATATGAAACTCCCATAGCATAAATCGGATCCCTCTATTGGTGCTATAAAATCAACTCAATCTAAAGCCAAGAAAATATAATGGTAAATCAAATACCCAACAAATGACAATAACCAAGAATGTAAACTAATAATAAATATCTCGGATATTAAAAACATATAAGCCACAACAGAAAGGTAAAAATTTAACTATATCTGAGAAATTATAACCCGTCGTAGTCACGACATAAAAGTAAAAGCAAGATGGGTCACCCCAAACCCCCATGTCGCAAAGATAATAAGATTTACTAATAATAGGTAGAATCCCTCCGAATACAAAATAAAAGGAAGAACAAGGATCCGTTAATCTAAATATCAGTATGAATGATTTGAATATTAAATAACAACATGCATCATGGATTTCTTCAAATTCGAATCTCACTAAACCGACACAAGGATTCCACAATGACACTCGTGAATTTTACTGAATCCCAAACTCATGAGGTGTCATTAATAACAAAATATCATGAAATATCTCTAGAATCTTATTCTGCCACCATAAACCAAAGGCTCATTTATTTCACAATAGTTGGGTACTTGCACAAAATAACTGATACTTGTAAGTTTGATAGACAACCAAATACATGGTCTATTAAGACTCTACCCGATAAAGTACAGACATCTCAGTAACACAATGTTTGCCCAATAAAGTACGGAGCCACACATAACATTCACCCAACAAAGTACAGTGCCACACATAACATCCGTCCAACAAAGTATTGAGCCACACATAATGTCAAACCTAACATCTTCCACTGTAATATCCCGCGATACCATACCATACGATGGTCACGTGGTTATGAGTATTCCTCCACACGAAATAAAGTAGCTCATCACCACCAGGATATAGGCATCAGTATTGGATGGCTATCAATCACATTACAGTGCCACAGGTCCTATATTCCTTAATACTGTAATGTTTTCGTATAGTCTCCTTTATCCTGACCGCAGAAAGCTAACAATCCAAATACTCATACAATCGAGTAAAATACAAAAAAGGCTTTGCAACTACAATGACAGAAGTGTCGCTCTGTACTAACGACTATACACACATGATCAAGACTAAACACAAAGAAGGTTATCTGAGGAAAAAGAAATGATTCGGGGACACTATAAATATTTGAATAATATCACTAACCAACATCCGCCAACCAAGTCCTGTCACTCCAAACAATACCGCTAAATATTTATATCCACCATCAAACCCAAAAACTAACCTAGTTTCTTTGACATTTAAACATTCACCCAAACATCACGACATCCGCCAGTTCAACATATGTAAATCAAACAATATTACCATTACCGATTTATTAGACTTACTTCTAAGGTCATAAATAATAAATTACTGACCAACTTAATACTACCGAGCAAAGGGCAACAATCTCCACTTTTATTTAAAATCCGTCCCAACTAGTTTTTCAAGATTCCTATGGAAACAATCAACACTATTAATTTATCCTATAACCATCTTATAATCTAAAATATACACATATACCTACAAACACATACCAATATAATACATATATTTATAAATACATATATACAAACCGTAAATGCCCTCCACACACACTTTCATCTGTGTTCTCATGTAGACATACATGCATATGCACCGCACATTGTACACACACGCATGCACCCGCACCAATATAAATAAGTATATACGCACAGCTACACACACACTGCCAGTTTTCGCACCGTCAAGACACATACACCCACCGACAATTTACACACACACCGCCAATACACTAACACGCTGTCAATATACACACCCCTCCACTGCCGTCTGTATATGCTAGCATATAAACATATAAGCCGACGTATATTCTTACACAGCCCGTATACATGAATACATAATTATTACATATATATACCTACACATCTATATCCCTGACAGCCAGACACACACGCACATCTAACTCTGTCAAACACGGCCACCCATATACATACACACACACTGCCTAAACAACCACACAAACGTGTCACTGCCATATATATATGAATATATATATACTCATCCAAAAACGCACAGTTTACACGCATAGAGATACATATATGTTTATTTCCTGCGTACGACTACATACATAAAAACATATGCAATCTCCCGTATATCAACACACGAATGTACATGCACACATCCCACAGTCTTTCTTACTACACATTTATACAACCAGAATATTATTTAATTTCTGACCATTTTAGCCGGCCGCGTAAACGGAGCACGAGGCTCTGCTCTGTTATCCATTTTCGAAATCCCCAAATGAAACAAGAAACCCAGTTTTCATAATTATAAGTTTAGAACCGCGAATTATGTAGCATAAATCCACAATTTGCCGAGCCCCAATTGCCGCGTCAATTCTACGAATATATCGACTTCCACTGTCAGAGTCGAGACTCTGATTATTCCCAAAGTATGCCTCACAGCAGAATAAACTTTAATATTTCTGTACACATGGAAGACGTGGAAACAATGATTTGTAGAGGAACAAAGATTGCAAGAGGAGTAGGAATTTTATTTGCAGAAAATAGGAATGTTTACTTGCAAAATAGTAGGAATAGGTAAAATTATGAAGAACCAAGTACAGATGTGCAAAATATGGAAATCACTTGCCTGATTTCAATTTCGGTAACCGAAATCAGAGCATCGACTCAGCAATGGAGACAATGTCAAAGGCACCTCATCGCAACGTCCATGCATAGCTTTGCCAATCACCGTATCTGGCAACGATAGAAGTAGTCGACAGCAAGGATAGTAGCTTCTGCGTCTCCTGCTTCGATTTCCTCTCTACTTTCACTGTTCTCCACTCCGCTCCCCCCCGTCTCTCGAAGGAATGCCCCCAAATGGAATGGAAGGCTTGCATATATAAAGAAATAGAGGCAGGAATTATGGAGGCAATGTTTGTTGCGTAACAAATCGACCGTTAAGAGGGAATCTTCGGTCGGTCATGTGAAGAGAAACGGCACGCGAGCGGTTAGGTTAACGTAGACAAAATCAGTCTGCTGGAGAGGAGCTGCTGGAGAAGGGAAGGATCGAGAATGAGAAGCGTCGGTTGAGACCATGAGGAGCGCTGGAAGATTCGACAGCAAACGAAAGGCAGGAGAGACAAAGGGACGAAGGGTTTGTTGAAGGGAGATTGGGAAGCGTCGCGGAGAGAGAGAGCTGGCCGAGGGTTATTTGAAAGAAGCTTCCCTACGGTGATTTCGAGAGAAGATGACAGGCGCAAGAGGAATGGCTATATTATAACAATAGTAATAAT
>JAODPA010017311.1:0-13181 GCA_025585075.1 Nepenthes mirabilis
TGCTGTTTCTCCTACCCCTCATTCTTCCCGATTCTTCTTTCACTCCTCCTTTCTTTCTTCCGCCTTTTCTCCTTCTTCTGTTTCTTATTCCTCTCTTTAATGTCCGTATTATTTCTGTTACATCCCGGATCCCTGATTGTCGTACGGATTAGAAAATATTTGGATTTCTCATGGTCCGGAGGTAATCACAAGTGGGTCCAGTCATCATCGTCGTTAACTTAAAATCTACATAATACAAACTAACAAATAAGAGGTCAAAGGCCGACGGGGGGCTGTCCCTTATCAACACTCCGACGTTCAAGTCAGATGCCTTCCGTAATAAATGGAGGAATGCATGTTTAAAGGTAAATGTGATGGGAGTATAAAGATGCAGCGATGAGGGAAGTGTGAGCGAAAATGTATTTGGAGGCCTAAACTCCATGGATGCGCCCGACAGATGGGGCGGTTTAGGAGTGCACCCGCAGAGGACGGCTTAGAATTGTGCCTGTGGAGGGCGACTTAGAGATGCGTCCGGCAGAGGAGCGGTTTAAAGGTGTGCCCTTAGCAAATGGGTGGAGGGCGGCTTAGAGGTGCGCCTGGTCGAGGAGCGGCTTAGAGGTGTGCCTGGTAGAGGGGCGGCTTAAAGGTGCATTTGGTAAAGGAGTGGCTTAGAGGTGCGTCCACGGGGGACGGTTTAGAGGTGCGTTCGATAGAGGGGCGGTTTGGAGGTGCTCCCGGTAGAGGGGTGGCATGCCCATGAGCCTCACTGATATATGGAGGCTTAGCAGAACGTGACAGGATGAGTGCGGAGAAGTAAGGCTATGTCCACTCGGGTCGTACTAGTGGGCCGCTAAGCGTGGAATTGCACGTTTGGCTCGAACGGAATGAACAGGGCAGCCGTGAGACTAGGAGATGCAGGACGTCATTTTGAGAGAGAGATCCATACTATGTGCGAAAGGGCTTAACGAATGCCATGGTGAGGATTTTGCGCTCTACCGACTGAGGTCATTCCCTTTCAAGCTGATTTGAGGGAGAACTTAGGGGCATCCTTTGAGGAGTGTACCTTCGTGCCCTGATCTGCTAGGAGGCTGCGTGCCTCATTTTGGGGGAGCTTTGTTCCCTGCTCTGTCTATGGGAGTTGAATGCCGTTAACGAGGGTTCCTTTGCTGGCGCAGTTGAGCGACGTTCTCTAAGGATTCTTTGGCACGAGAGCTTCGGGGGACCAAGGGTCCTGACTCCATTTTCCTTGATTTGAAGATAGGTCAGCTAGGCGACGCTGTCTGAGAGCTCCTCCTCTCTCTGTTCGGTTGAAAGCTACAGGGAGTCGCGGATGCCATTTATGAGGAGCTTGGAGCTCCCTGTTGGTCTGGTTTGGATGACGTCTGAACCCCATCTCTGGGATTCATCTTCGTATTTCGCTCTGTTGAGGGGCTTTGGACCCCGTTTTGGGGGGACGCCTCGCCGAGTGCTTCAGCCTCCATACGAAGGGGCTTTATAATCTATTTTTGTAGAGTAGGAGCATGGGTTGCCATGGTTTGGGGGCTTTGCTAGGCACCATTCTCCTCGATTCGAGGGAGAAGCAGCTGTTTGCCATGGACGGCGAGCTTTATGCTCTACCTAGCACTAGTTCCAGAGGAAATTGCTAGAAGCTGTTGTTGGGAGAGTCCCGTGCCTAGCTTCGCCAGACACATGAACAGCAAGGTTAGGCGCCATTGATGGGAGAGCTCTGTGCCCCGTTTTGCCCTAGGGTAACAGGGAAGAGCCGGTCGCCACTAGCAGAGAGCCTTGTGCTTTGTTTGGCGAGAGCATCTGCATGTTGTCGTTGAGGGCACCATGCTCTGTTTTCACAGGAAACGAGAATGGAAGGTTAGTCGCCATTTATGAGGCTTTGATGCTTAGTTTCACCGGTGTGCCGGAGGATAGAAGCGGCTGTCTTAGGACGACGCGCTGGAGGACGGGCGCGGCGGTCTCAGGACGTCCCTTTTGAGGGATTTCGCTCCCCTATTTTTGGTCGCCTCCCTTCTTTTTTCTTTTGCTGTTCATCCTTCCCTTTTTATCGAGGGATGGGATGAAAATTTTTCCGCTGAGATAAGTTCCAATTTCCCTCCAAGGGGAATTTCTCCCACAAAAATAAAAATATTTCCCGCCATGATGAAGTTTCTCTGACACGTTTCTAGTCGGCCCGCGATACCGAACCCATCACTGGCACCCCATGCCGAGTAGTTCAAAATTTTAACCATCAGCATGTGATGATGGGACGTCGCTGCGTAGGTCGTTACACGTGCTCCTTTCCTGAACACCCTTTGAATTTCCATTTTGTCGGGCATGCCCGGTGTCGTGGCAGCTTTCGTAGGGAAGCATGATGTTTGGATGATGGGACTCCTAACTTCTGAGAGGAAGGTAAACTTTCTTTAAGGAGGGCATTCCTTGGCTCGGGGATGGAGGACTGAGAACTTTGATGATGGAGAAAGGAGGACGGATGGCCTCCTGGCAGTACAGAGGGCTGAGGACCCCCGTACTAGAGAGCAGAGGACTGAAAACCTCGACGCTAAAGAAAGGAGGGCAGATGGCCTCCTGGCAGGATGGAGGGCTGAGGACCTCTGTGCTGAGGAGTGGAGGCTGAGAGCCTTGCCACCGGAGAGAGGAGGACGGAGAGCATCTTGGCAGGACGGAGGGCTAAGAACCCCCGTGCTGGGGAGTGGAGGTTGAGGGCCTCGACGCTGAAGAGAGGAGGGCTGAGGGCCTCATGGCAGGATGGAGAACTGAGGACCTCCGTGTTGGGGAGTGGAGGATCGAGAGCCTCAATGCTGGAGAGAGAGGAGGACGGATGGCCTCCTGGCTGGTTGGAGAGCTGAGGACCTCCATGCTGACGATAGGAGAGCTGAACGCCTCTTGGCAGGACGGAGGGTTAAGGACCCCTGTGCTGACGAGAGGAGGGCTGAGCACCTTCTAGCAGGACGGAGGGCTAAGAGCCTCCGTGCAGGGGAGCGGAGGACTGAGAGCCTCAATGCTGGAGAAGGAGGAGGACGGATGGCCTCCTGGCTGGTCGGAGTGCTGAGGACCTTCGTGTTGACGAGAGGAGGGCTGAGGGCCTCCTAGAAGGATGGAGGGCTGAGAGCTTCTGTGCTGGGGAGCGGAGGACTGAGAGCCTCAATGCTAGAGAGAGAGGAGGACGGATGGCCTCCTAGCTTGTCGGAGGGTTGAGGACCTTTGTGTTAGCGAGAGGAGGGTTAAGGACCCCCGTGCTGACGAGAGGAGGGCTGAGCACCTCCTAGCAGGATGGAGGGTTGAGGACCTTCGCGCTGGGGAGCAAAGGATCGAGAGCCTCAACGCTGGAGAGAGAGGAGGACGAATGGCCTCCTAGTTGGTCGGAGGGCTAAGGACCTCTGTGCTGACAAGAGGAGGGCTGAGTGCCTCCTGGTAGGACAGAGGGCTGAGGACCACCGTGTTGACGAGAGGAGGGCTGAGCGCCTTCTAGCACGACAGAGGGCTGAGAGCCTCTGTGCAAGGGAGTGGAGGACTGAGAATCTTGACGCTGGAGAGAGAGGAGGACGGATGGCCTCCTGGCTGGTCGGAGGGCTGAGGACCTCCGTGCTAACGAGGGCAGGGTTGAGGCCCTCCTGAAAAGATGCAGGGCTGAGAGCCTCCGTGCCGGGGAGCGAAGGACTGAGAGCCTCGACGCTGGAGAGAGAGAAGGACGGATGGCCTCCTCATTGGTCGGAGGGTTGAGGACCTCTGTGCTGATGAGAGGGGGGCCGAGCGCCTCCTGGTAGGACAGATGGCTAAGAACCTCCGTGCTGATGAGAGGAGGGCTGAGTGCCTCTTGGCTGAGGGGCAAAGCTGCTTGGACCCTTTTGTCACATGCCAACCCTTAGGCAGTGGGTCATCCGGTCAATTTCACCAACACTGAGGCGCTTTCAAGGTCAGGAGCAGACCAGTTGTCTCGACCGAGCACTGTCCGAGTCCGAAGCGAGGTCTCTAGATCTCTCAAGGGCCAATGCATGGGTTGTGAATCTGATCTCATCGCTCGAGGACGTGCTTCGGGAGAGCCGGCGATGGCCCATTGATCTACTAAACACATGTGCCTGATTGGGCGGAGGGATAAGGGCCATGCTCTGCTTAAGTAGGGCTGTCCTGATCTGCCTCTTCTGGCAAAACACGAATGCTGCTGCCGTTGCTTGAGCAGTGCTGATCAAATTAGCATAGGATCACTTTCTAACTCCACAGCACTGCAGGCCTCTCCAAGGCTCAAAGAATCGTCAAGCCTACGAAGACTAGCGAGGCACCTTTTCTGGCGCCTACCTGAGAGAGGGTCTCAGTGGCATATCTTTATCTGCTTTAGTTAGGTGGCCATCCTTTCGTGGTCGGGAGAGGCTGATAGCTTTGCTGCTTCTCTCCTCTCTTTTGGCATTTTTGGGTACATGTGATTCCTTTTGGTCTTGTAACTTATACTTTAATGGCTAAGTTGTTGAGCTATTGTCACCAAGGCTCCAATCCGACGCCTTCTTGCGCTATACTCGTCTTTTGTTAGAGGATGTTGTCACATCTCGCGAGTAGTGGGATGCTCGGTCCAGTGGGTTAGATGTCGTTGCATGCTCGGTGGAGCCACTCCAAGGGCCAGCTGGGTTTTCAGGCCACAGCAGCTGAACTTTCGGTCTTAGGCCGTTGCTATGAGATCCCAAAATCCAATGGCTCAAAGTGTTGACCGAAATACGAAATCTAAACCGGCCGTCTTAAACCTCAATCAAGTTCGGCCTTTCCTTAGTACAAAATAAGTTCGGCTCCACCCTTGTTAAATCAAGTCCAGCCATGTGAAATAACTGGCCAGTTTTGAAAGTGCAAGAGCCGAAGTAAAATTTGACCGGATTTGAAGAGTTGACCGGATTCGAAGATATTGACCGGATTGGAAGAGTTGATCGGATTTGAAGAATTGACCGGATTGGAAGAGTTGACCGGATTCGAAGATATTGACTGGATTGAAAGAATTGACCGGATTTGAAGATGTTGACCGGAATTGAAGAGTTGACCGGATTTCTTGAAAGGTTTACAAAAATTACAACCGGTAGCATTGGCAATAAATAAGGAGCAGTTGGCCGGAATAAATTAATACAACTAAAGACAAAAGTAAACTTTAGGATTTAATTAGAATTCAATTAGGCAGCGACCAAATGGAGTAGGTAAACTAATCTAGTTACTCCCACCTACCGTCTGCAAACAAGTACGGGAGTAAGTAACTTATCCCACTTACCCCACCAAACCCCTCCTCTATAAAAACCCAACGTCGGTTGGTTGAAGTAGTCAGCCAATACAAGCAGAAAGGAGGGAGTGAAGGAGAAACTTCAAAACGGTGATACTGGGAAACTCTTACGCAAGTGTACCTCGGACGCTGTTTTCAAGTTCATACTTTAAGAATATTGCAAGTTATTTTGGATGCTATTTTTAAGTTCATACTTTAAGAATATTACAAGTGTACACCCTTCCCCCTGTTTTTAAGATCATGGTTTAATGCAAATGTATACTTTGCTTTTGATATTACAAGTTTTCATTCCGATTTAAAATGCTTACAATTTTAAAATTACCGCTCAAGTATATTTACAGTATGATGGATTTCATGGTTAGTTCATGCTCTCTACCTCCTGTTTCCTGCTTAAACCGAAAATTACAGAATCCGGACTTAAAATTAAATCGGTATTACAAGCATAAAAAATCGACCATTTGCATGTTGAAATCATAATCGGCCCCTTTTTGCATGATAACAACGAAATCGGTTCCCTTTGCGTGAAATTAAGTTCGGCCTTTGAGTGAAATCAAGTTCGATCTTGCATGTTAAAAATAAGTTCGGCCTCCATTAAATAATAAATCAACTCCGGCCTTTTTAGAAAAAGAACTCTGGCTTTTTGAACTCCGGCCTCAATGTAAAATGAACTCCGACTTTGTATTGAAAATGAGCTTTGGCTTTTGAGAAAATGAGCTCCGGCCTTTAAGAAAATAAGCTCTGTCCTCTGAGAAAAAGCACTCCGTCCTTTGAGAAAAAAAAAGAGAACTCTGTCCTTTTGTTGGAAAAAGAACTCCGACCTTAAAATGAACTCCGGCCTTAATGTGAAATGAACTCCGGCTTTTAATGAACTCCGTCCCTTGAGGAAAATGAACTTCAGCTTTTAAAAGTACTCGCATTCAGTAAAAAGTACTCCGGATTTATGAACTTCGGCTTTTAAAGTACTCCGGCTTTTAGTAAAAAGTATTCCAGATTTATGAAACTTCGGCTTTTAAAAGCACTCCGAGTGAAAAGCACTCCGTCTGAAAAGCACTCCGTCCAAAAGGCACTCCGTCCAAAAAGCACTCCGACCTCTTTTTAAAAAAGCACTCCGGCTTTTTAAGCACTCCAACTTTTTGAGCACTCCGACATTTTGAGAAAAAGAACTTCGGCTTTTTATACTGAAAATGAATTCCAACTTTGTACTGAAAATAAAACCGGCTCCCTTAACGAGAAAAGAGCTCCGGCCCTTCCTTGATAAAAATCTAAACCAGCCCCAAGTATAATTTGTTTCAGAAAATATGTATCGACCTGTACCGAGGAAATTTTCATGTATACTTAAAGATAGCTGAAGATATATTATGCAAGTCTGATTTCAAAATTGGATTTTTGATAAAAAAGATGAATGATAGCCGTCATTGAGACTTGGTACAAGGAGGTAATGATAGCCGTCCTCGGGTCTTGGTACAAGGAGGGAATGATAGCCGTCCTCGGGCTTGGTACAAGGAGGAAATGATAGCTGTCCTCGGGACTTGGTACAAGGAGGGAATGATAACCGTCATCGGTGCTTGGTACAAGGAGGTAATGATAGCCTTCATCGGGGCTTGGTACAACGAGAGAATGATAGCCGTCCTCGGGCCTTGGTACAAGGAGGGAATGATAGCCGTCCTCGGGGCTTTGTACAATGAGGAAAATAATATGAACTACCGTTTACCGTTTTACCGATATGCTATATTACAGTAAAATGATGATAATGAATCGTACAGTGAAAAGATGATAGAGTATTGTTTTCAGTTTTACAATGTATTGTCAAAGTTTACAGTTTATTGTTTTACAGTTTATAGCGTACTGATTTATGAAGTATGAGGTTTGATATCGTTATGGTGTGCCCTTACTGTTTTTTCAGATGATGTTTTGATTAAACGTTCTGGTTCTGCATGGTTATATGATCATTTTGGCATAGCTGTTTTACAGTTCATATACATGTACCTTGCTGAGCCTCGGCTCACTGTTTTATATTTTTTTCCCAACAGATGAAGCTTTAGAGTTTGTGCCTGACGAGTTAAACTGATTAGAACTTGTCTGAAGGATTATTAAAGATCTCGAAAGTTTATTTTGGAGAAATATTATTGTAATGACTTGACGGACTTCTATGATTAAATATTTTTGACTATGTACTCAGAAATGAATATTTTGGAATGAATATGAATGCTTCCGCAAGTGTTAGAATAACTTCCGCTATACTTATTATGGTTAAAAGTATATGGATTCTAGATGGCATCTGTGATCCTGTGTTGCACCTAATTGGTTTAGTTTGGGTTTTTAATCGTGTTATGAATGACGGAATCAAAAAAAAAAAAAATCCGTTCCGTCATAGTTGCACGATACCATCTTGGCACTCGGCCCTGCTCTGGGCGTCGTCGCCTTCGTGCTTATGGTCCTAACCCACGACCATCGTTGACTGATGGTGTTCTTTCACTCGGAAGGAGGTTGTCGCACACATGCTAAAAAGCCCCCTAAGCTTTTGATGGCCGCTTTGTTAGGAACTCCAGGAGCCACTAGGCCCGATATTTTGACCGCAAAGGCTGCTTAGTGCGGGACCGAGGTTCAGATACAACTGCGTATGGGCCGCTCGGTGCGGGACCGAGGTTTAGATACGACCATGTATGGGCTGTTCGATGCAGGACCGTGGTTTAGATACGACTGCATATAGGTCGCTCGGTGCGAGATCGAGGTTTAGATATAACTGCGTATGGGCCACTCAGTGCGGGACCGAGGTTTAGATAAGATTGCGTATGGGCTGCTCGATGTAGGACTGAGGTTTAGATAAGACCGCATATGGGCCACTCGGTGCGGGACCGAGGTTTAGATATGACCATGTATGGGCGCTCGGTGTGGGACCGAGATTTAGTCGCAGGCGAGTGAAGACTCGCCTGACTTAGAGACAGTCTAGGTCGCGTGATTTTATGTAGTATTATACAATCATTTGTATGAACAGATAATATTACTATGAAATGTGATCCAAGCAGGTAGTACGATGTATATAAGACTTACCTGGATTCAGCATGGAATCGTCGTAGGTATTTGTTGACAAATGACGTGCTATGACCTCGAGACCTGCCTAAGGCTCCAAGTGCATGGTTTGTGTGTACTGCTTTGGAGAGTCATCAGGGCACTTCATTAGGAGCCTTGGCCTAAGTCCCCTATGCTCTCAGGGATTTTATTTTTTGCCCTGATTAGCTGGGCGGTGCATAGCAGATCTGTCATTGGCCAAGAACACAATATACGCAGGTTAAAAATAAAATCGATAATAATATTTTCACCAACTATAAAAATTTAATTCGGGCGTGATAGTCATACACATACAGTATCTGATATAATAAAATCCACACAAAATCTCATCGGATATAAATCCGGACAAATATAATACATGACCTGCTATCCACAATCATAAGGGAGATATCTAAATATAACAACTCATCAATGTTTCCCATACAAGAATTAGGGCCATCATCCGACAATAAATAATAACCATAACATATTCTCGAGATAAAAAACATACCCAACATAACATTTCCATTCATCGCTAGAAATATCCGAGTCAGATCACGTCTGAAATCTTGCGAGCGTATCCACACTACTAGTTTGAAGGGATAAAATATGAAAACGCAAGCTTAGAGTTCAACAAGTATTATCATCGTATAAAATTATACACAAATCAGGGGGAGGGGTATCACATAACAATTACGTAAAACAAAATACAATGTCTGTAAAATTTCTGAAAAATCAAGGAGATGTGTCGTACTAAATCATTATCCGTATCAAATAGTCCCTCTGGGACATATTCATAACAAATAACGATCCGATAAAATCTCATAGACGATATCATATCATATGATCTGAGGTTACATAGGCTGCAATCGTTATTCATCCGTGTGGAACACATACCATCGTCTGGATCTAAATCTCATCATACAGAAATCAAGAGAAGACCGCCGAAACTAAAATATAAATCAAAGTATGTTCCGAGTTTATCACATTCATATGTACGAGACATTCCTATCGCCCAACTTTGGGGTAATCAGTATATCTCAAAATCATCCTCCATCCAAATACATGCAGAACTACAAAGTATGCATGAAATCGGAGAACCAAAGATAAATAATACCAACTTAATGAAGTGTTACCCTCGTCCAATAACCACGACTATATCGGCTATGATTTTGGCCAATAGTTTAAGGTCATTCATGTACTCTATCTCCCATAGATTAGGAACTTGCTCACTATACTTTACCACCTGTGACTTTGGGTGCAACTTCAAATTTTAGTTATATATTAGGATATTCAAATATATTAGTTCCGTCAATTCCTTATGATGGTTCTCAATTAAATACACAGTGGGGTAGGTCATCTACTAAACGTCTCAACCTTCCTTCCGATGGAAGTAACCTATCATGTACATCTCCGTCCGGAGCAGTACTAATATCTCATGCCTCGGTTCACATATAACAATCCATCCGGCCTCGGACCATATGGTCCCGTAGTGACCCCGCCCCCAGCAGCATGTATGATTAATGCAAGGCCTAATTCATGGTTTCACAATATACGGATACACAAATATACATATATACCATGCAGATGTCTGAAAACTTTTCAAATCATAAATACCCATATAAAACCATTGTACGACCACTAAAACATACATGCATGTATATAATTAATAAATTGTGGGTATATAAAAATACGTACATGTTAGTAAAATCTCAAACAGTAGTCAAAATGTATTGAAAATTAAATCAGAGTAAGAATAAGGTTAGAGGATACTTGCCTCGACTTATACTCCGCAAATCTGAAGAAATGATGTCCCGAAGCACTCCAATCAAGCCTTTTTCTCTCCTGCTTCACACGTGCCTACGCGCTGCGCTCTCTCTCTTCTCTGCGCACGGCCACCGCGCCACTGCTATTGCTGTCGCCGGTCCTCTATCACCGCTCCATCACTGCACCGCCTCACATGGCCGTCCCTGGACTCCTCGGCCTCACTCAGCTGGCGCTGGCGCCGTTGCGTTGCTGTCTTTCTCCCTCTCTCCTTGCACGACTTCTCTCCTCTCATGCCGCCTGCATCAACCACCGCACCGAGCTGCCGCCGCCTTAACCCACGACCGTCATAGCCTCACCATTGACCATCGTTGTTGCCACTTTCACCCATCTGGCTGCCGTCCTTCCTCGACGAGCCTCTCTCTCTCCTTATGTGGCTCGCGTTGCCATGTCGATTGTCTGTCCACATGGCTACCTGTGGGGGGGGGGGGTTGTCGCCATGGGCAACTTCGCCTCCGGCTGATATAGTGGCTTGCACATGTGATGCAGATATCCTTCGACCATCTTGGAGTTGGTCTATAACAAGTGAAAATTCAGCATGAAAGGCTAACAAGAAAATGAACCACCGCTAATCCCTAAGAAGACAATGAACTTTGTATAAGACTGCTTGAATAACTTAAAGTTATGATATGATTTGAGTAATTTTATAATGATTATAAAACTGACTCACGTCATTACTATTTGAATTTTTTTATAATCTATACTAATAAAATCATAAGATTATATAAGGTTTTTATCATGATCATCTTACATAGATATTCAAGATCCATGCCAGGATCCTAGAGGAGTCTACATCAAAAATTGGGGACCAAAATGAGTTTCAGCATTCTTTTCATATCAGACCAATGGCCAATTTAAAAGTTTAATCCTTTGAGAGATAAGTGATAATAGTGATGCTTATCTATCTCTAGCCAAGTTTGCCTACGTCAAGAGCTTTTGGCCTATATTGAAATTACACCTTTTGAATAGTTTTATGGGGGAAAGTGGCATTCACCTTCAGACTAGGAGGAGGTCGAGGATAAGAAGCGCACGAGCTTGAGCTAATATACACAACAACTAAGAAGATTTGGGTCATCAGCGAATGACTGCATGTAGCCCATAACTGACATAAGAACTATTCTAGCAAGAAAATGTGTGGCTTGTTTAAACTTGGTTACATGGTGCTCCTGAAAGTATCCCCTGCTAAGAGAGTTATGAGATTTAGGAGAAATGACAAAAAGTGGCCAAGCTTTATAGAACATTTGAGGTAGAAATTACTTATAGACTAGCCTTGCCTTAGTGCACAACATCTTCTATGCCTCCATATTACAAAAATATGTCTATTAATACTCTCATATCATAAGGTATGACACGTTATAGATCTCTGGGGATTACCATATGAGGTGGAATTAGTTCAAGCGATGTTTTGGAGAGATCGGGTCTTGTGTTCGAAGGTGATTCCACTAGTTAAAGTCCTATGAAAACATCATTCAAGGGAAGAAGATACATGGGAGAAAGAGGATGAAATTCGAGGTAAAATATTTATTTTATGGAAGTTTGAATTTGATATCCTATTTCCAAGTCCAAATTGACTTTTGATTTTGATGCTTTCCCTAGAAATCAATCATTCATCATTAATATATATGGATTTAATTTGCACGATTTAATGGATTTTTTTTTGAAGTATGGGCCAATTAGGAGGAGCCATTTGCATAACGGGCTACTATAGTTGAGTTTTGCCTGCATGTCTTATTTGAAAATTTGACTTCCTTTTTTTTTTTCTCGTGGGCCACTAACGGAGAGGTGTAATAGGCTACTGTCTTATAATTTGTTATGTTAGTTTAGCCATTCTGAGCATCGAAATTGAATAGTAACATTTATTATTGTCGTTTATATTTACTCACTTAACACATTCTTTTCGGCTTATTTTAACTGCAATTTGATTAGATACAATTTCATTGTGTTAGAGCAACACACATTTGATTATACTATTAGTTACAATTTCGATTAACATATGGTTTGTTTGTTTACTTTTTTTATAAATTAATGTTTAATGTAATATTTTGATAGATAGTTGTAAGGTTCAAATTTAATGTTATCTTAATCTTGATAAATTAAACTGATATTATTAAAAGTAAGGTCAAAGTATGTAGAAAATTGGATTAAAAGTCAACATTGGATCAAATTACATTGAATTGATAGATACCCGACCGGCACCCAACATGTGCTTATGCGTGGGATGGACAATATAATTACACCCAAGGGACGTTTGATTGGCGTCTGAGTGTATAATCAAGTATAGACACCCTCAAGGCATGCCCAAGGGACACCCAAAACGTACTGAGGTAGAATGCCCATGCTAGGAGCACACTCGAGACGGTGCTCGTACGCTACGGGGTTAAGTCATGGTGCCTGACGCGTGTCCGACTTACGCTTGAGCTCCCTTTCTGTATAATTAAGTGATCCAGTTGAATTCCAATCATTGTTTATATAGTTTTGAAAAAAAAGAGAGAATGAGAAGAGGAGAAGAGAGAAAAAGAGAGAGAAGAAGATAAAGAAGCTCAAATCAAGTAAATTCAAGCAAGATTTTAGATAATTTGAAGTTAAGGCAATACATTTCAAGCCCTTCTTTCTATCATTACTATTTTTTCTTAAATCTCTGAATATTTCTGATTTTAAATGCTCAAATATAATATGATTTCATAATTAAGATATTTATGTATAACATGCATATGAAATTCCTCTTATTTTCTTGAAGTTATGCATGAAATTTATGTCTAAGCACATGCTCATTATATAATTAAACAAATTTCTATAATAACCTCACATGCTTGTCCTGAATTCATAATAATATATTCTTCTATATTTGATTTTCGCTTATAAGGTCCTATATATTCTGAAAATTCAATTAAAGTTTCCTACATGTGTTGGAATTTCATATAAAAGCTTGCATGTTCAAAATTTTAGTAAATTTGATCTTGTATGTATTTGAATTGAAATTGCCGAGACATTTCTAAGTTGCTAATTTCTTTGTATTTTTGTTGAATTTTACTACACTATTATACTAATTTAGCATTTTATATTTTAAAATTCA
>JAODPA010017312.1:0-38428 GCA_025585075.1 Nepenthes mirabilis
CAACAATTCAGTGATGAAATCGATGCGAGTATGGTAACGAATCAACTCTAAAACTTATGCCGCTCCGTTTGTTTTAGAGTCAGTAGTGAAAGGGGGTGAACGCCTTGTGAAGAAGAGCCGAAGAAAATCGCTACTTTTGTCACTGACGCTGGGAAGAATAGCTAGAAATTGAGGTGAGTAAATCATTTATTTTTTTCTTATTGATATTAATCTATATGTTTTTCATACCGTTATTTTTTGGAAACGGTCAGTTTACAAAGAGAAGTGATAGATTGGGGAAATAGAGCCTTCTGCTCTGAACAATGGGGAAATGATTTTCCGAGGCATTTATAATGAATTGGGGCATGATAATTAGTGAATCTATGCTATACAATTCTTGTTTTGCACGATGGAATTCGAAAGTTTGGATTTGCATTGTTTCTGTGAGATTCGAGAGGGAAGGGAAACAGAGTGCTGAGGCTCTGTTTGGATGCAACTAATGTGATACGGGTGACTCTATTTGGCTAATTGATTTGGCCCATGCTATTGTGTTATAGATTAGAGTGTATATAAAAGAGCCATCTGTGACAAGCTTTATGCTTATGTTCATATCCCCTTTTCTCATGTCGTTTAAATTATAGGTTTTTTTGAGGGGAGATCTTATTTTGATCACCATATTCGAATTTTAAAAGTATTTTTTTACTTCACATCATTTATCATTATGATTGATTGAATATGAAGTCACCTTAGTTGATGTATAATTATTATAAAATTCTTATTAAAGATACACAAACTATATTACATTCTTATTATAGTACGTTATAATTCATTATTACTTAGGTCAACAGTGTCCCCCAGCAAACGTCACATCACAATATAAACACAAGAGACTTCTTCAATCTGTGTTTCTAAGATTCAAAGCTTACCACACTAGCAAGCTATGCTGCTGATTTTCAAATTAAAAGATTTCATAAGACGTGGCATATGGCCATTTTCCTTTGACCAAATTGCAGTTCTCTTCTTCAAATGTTTTCCTACTCTAATTTTGTATCATGACAGTTTTGCATAACCTACACAAGAATGGAATCCAAACTAACACAACAGTCATATTACTTGAATTTGCCATCAGAGTTATTGGTTTAAATTACTGGAAGTGATTATATAATATAGGGTAAAGAATGTGTATCTTTAATTCTTTTCAAACTTAACACTGTAGAAGTTTTATAGATTGGCCAATTTTCATGTCATGTTCAAAAATTTAAAAAATTCTAATAAACATGAGCCATAAACAACTATTATAGTAATATGAAATACATCTAACCTGTATTATGCCACTATAAGACTTTCTGCTACATACCATCATGATGCAAAACAAAACAAGAACATTAACTCTTTTCTTGAATACCACTGTAACATTATCTAAGTAGAGTAATTTGAGTGCGACATAGCAATTCCATCCTCTGACTGCAGTAGGTAATACAAAGAATTACGCAACTACATTTACAATCTAGTCAACATGAGATTATGGTCATGTGACTAATTTATTTATTTATTAGGGCATGGTCCACAAAGTTGTGGCAGCATCTATGTTGCTTCTACTGCAAGACTCATCTGCAATGTCAGGTACTTGGCTTGACTTTGAAAAACAGCTCATTGCTTCAGAGTCTGTAGTAAGATTAAACAAGCGATACTGAATTATACAATAAACAGGTTTAGACCTCTCAAAAAGCTAAAGATGAGCTTTTAATGGGCTGAAACCCCATTTTGAAACTTCTCTACAAGTTGAACTAGAAATTTTCGTAATGTCTATCTAAAAAAACTGTCTGCTTTAGCTATTAGAAATCCTCTATAAAAGCCCAACTGAAACATCTTTTGGTTTCTTAAGAAGCTAAATTAAGACCCTATTAACTTAAAAAAATAAAAGTTAATACTCTAGGAACAAAAATAATAATAAATCTACGACACTTCCAGAAATGATCTAATGAAACAACAATTCTGCAAAACTCCAATTGAGCCAGCCATACCTTAAAACATCTCAATTCTAACTACCCTCTCCAAGTTACTTCTGAAATGGCATCCTCAGCGAATGATCTTCCACGTTAGTTTTTATCATCTTCCCCAACTTAAAATCAATTTAAACAGTGTTTCAATATCTTCACAAAATTAGCCATCAGCTTAATTTCCCAAACGGCATAGCCATCCGAGATTTATTCATGACTGTGTAAATAAACGGTTGAATTAAATCTCAACACATTTAGCAACCCATAAGATAAGAATATAATGAAAAATTGAGCAACCAAATATTAATTATCCTAGAAACAATACCAGAGCAAACTACCTAAGCTTAGAGAAGAATGAAACTCGAGTTGGATTTCAATCAGATGTCGAACTTTTTCGTCTTCTTTTTCTCTCTCTTCTCTCGATTCATGCGGTGCTCATTTGTGTTAAAATGATCTCGAATTAACCATAATATCAAAATAAGGCTTTTATATCCCACGTGGCTATTTGAACGGCCAACTTACAGCGCACTATTGGAAATCCTTCCAATCTTGGTACTTAAGCAGCTAGCTTACAATTCTCTCGTAGGTAACTATTGTAAATCATCTCCAACCTAACATTTTAAGCAGCCAACTTATGATCCTCTCGCGGATAGTTACTGGAAATCGTTCCCACGCTTGCTTTTAAGCCGCCTACTTGCAACTTTCTCACAGAACCTCCTGTGCATAGTTTTACTTGAGCGTACCTTACACAAAAATGTTTGACCACTTTGGAAGTGAAAAATAACATATCCAATAAGTCTAAGATTTATAGATGAATAACCTAAAACTCAATACCTCAAAAGCACGCCACCAAATTTTCAGGCGATTCCACCAAATACAGTTGGTCATAGGATGGGATAACACATACAAGGTATGTTGCACCCCATGGCTGCTTCTGGCCGAGTATCCAAGTCCAGATATATATTGAACGGTGCCCTAAATGCCTTTGCAGTGTCCCATGTGATGAGAGTCACAAACAATCTTTTTAGATGTTCTAAACAAAAATACATGAAAAATAGGAGTCGGTTAAGAGATTATTAGTAAAAACGTTTTACAAAACTCTTTGGCTTTTAAATTTAGAATACCCTACTTTCACATAATTTATAAGATTTAATAAGTAATCATCATTTCACGATTTAGGGTATAGTACCTATGATCTGATTTAATATTTTTAAGTCAATACGCTGTCAAAACCGAGCTGGACTTTAGAAATTGATTTTCCTTAGGCATATGCTGTTTAGCTTCAAGCAGGCGAAACCAATAGCTTATTTGGCATTATATTTTGAACTATATATTTTTTAAATTTTTTCTAAGAGAAATTTTATGGTGTTTCTAAACGGTAGGTCCTGGGATAAAAACATGTTTAAAAAAGGCCTATAATAACGAATGACTAACTCAATTAGGTGTTTTTGAAAATTTTTAATATGCAGATTTTTCTTGTACTCACATTTGATTAAATAGCAAATAAACTAATAAAGAAGCGTGTGTATATACACGCATGTATCTCTTTATGGCAATTGAACTGGAAAAACCCACAAGGACAAAAACTAGAAAGGCTAATTACGAATAAACATGCATATATTTTTTTCGTAAGTATTCAATTTTTGATCAAGTTTTCAAAATTTTAGTCAAAATATGCAGATTTCATTCTCTCTCTCTTTTTTTTTTATCCTTTTTTCACGTTGGAAGATGAAAATTACATTTGGTTAAAAATTTGTGTAAAGGTACTTAAGTATATATTATGCACGGCAAGATTTGTTATAATTATTTTAATTTGGTAAGAGAATATTCAATGTTTTTGGGTGAAATTTATGAAAAAAATGATGAAATCGTGTTAGATGCTAACATATTGTTAATTCAGGAAGATGCTTAAGAATTTGGAAATATTTATTTATCCTCCGTAAATAATTCAGATTATAAAATGATTAAGGAGAGAGAAATGGGCTCCTCCCTCCCTCTAATATGACCGTTACTAACTTTGACCAGATCAACGCAACGCGGCAGCGGTTCTGTTTGGAAAGTAACGTCGCAGTGGGTTTTCGGAGGGCGGAAGAGGGGTTCAAGCGTCAGGTAGATCTCAATAATTTGTCTGATAAGTTACCAAAGAGGAAAGAGAAAGGAGCAGCCAAGATCGTCGCGGACGGTGAGGCTTATCGAGATCGATTCGTTTGGGTCTAGGCGGTATTCGCCGATTGAAATTTCAAGCTCTAGGTTTAGAGCTTTGGTTATTGATTTTTACTTTTGGATGCCCCAAATCAGATCGAAACACCCAAGAATTTCATCAAATCAATGTTCATCTCTCTTTACTGTCTCTATTCCCGCCCAAATTTAGCGGATATATTCGATATGAATTTCCATGCTTCTAAAAAATCAACCACCACCACCATCACGCCAGTAACTCTCCTTGGATTTGATAGCCAGGGATTTCAGCTCCCCGTTGCCCCACTGCTGAGGACTGAGTAGAAATTCAGAATCAAGTTCAACAAATGTGTTTCGAAATGCGAAAGGAATATTAAGCGTTTACTAGGAGTAAATCCCAAGCAAGTAGAAAGGTAAATGATTCGTTCATCTCCCTTAGTACTGGAATCCCCCCCCCCTATCGGTAGTAAAAAGCGTTTAATTTTTTATTTAAACAATTTTTTTTTGCAGCATTGTGTATATTAGATCTTACTGATCTAGGGGGGTTACAGCCACTGCTATATATTGTTAGAATTTAATAGAAGAGGATAATGAATGTAGAACAATTAGTAATGAAATAAGGAAACCTTTTTTATATCATAGAAATATTAAAAGTATATCTTTCGCCTATTGATAGATTATATAGTTAGAGTAACAATAGAGGTGGGAATATTCTAGAATATTATAAACAATGTTATCTTTATAGACTATACAAGAAATGTATAGAATTTTAAAAATTGTTGAAAGTCTTCTTTTAGTAATTTAGAAATTTCTTGAATGTGTATCACTAACTAACAGTCCTCCCTGATGAACATTTTTGAAACTCTAAGCTTGCTTAGTAATTGCTTGAACTTTGATCTTCGTAGAGCTTTAGTGAATATATTTGCAAGTTGGCCTTTAGTCTTGCAATATTAAAGTTGCATTTCTTTTCCTACTTCAATTTATCTAGTAAAGTGATATTTGATGGCAATATGTTTTATTGTGTTATGAAATATTGGATTCTTTATCATTAAGATTGTCAATTTGTTATCAAAGTATATCTTGGTAGGTTTTTTGTTGTTGGTCTCCGATGTCTAAAAGTATTCTTCGTAGCTAGATTGCTTGATTTATACTTGTTGCAGTAATGACATACTTAGCTTCAACTGATGATTATGCCACTGTGTCTTATTTCTTTGATACCTATGCCTTATTTGAGTGAAAAAAGTGTAATCTGAAGTGCTTTTTATATCATCCATTGATCTAGGTCGGTCACTGTCAGTGTAGCCCATCAGCTTTGAATCCAATTGTAGAATTATACCATATACCAAAACGTTTAGTATCTCACAAGTATTTAAGGATTCTCTTTGCTGCTCCATAGTGCTCTTGGCTTGGGCTTCGCATGAATTTTGATAATAAACTTGTAGCATATACAATGTCAAGATGTATTGCTATAAGATATAGAAAGCTTCCAATCATGCTTCTTTATATTTGCTTTTGAGGATTCATCTTCTTTCTTTAGTTTCCGATTTACCATAAGTGGGGTATTGCATCCCTTCATTTTGAATTTATTTACTAGCCCTTCTATGTACTTCTCTTGAGAGATAAATATGCCATCTCTCCCTTAATTAACATTTATTCCAAGAAAGTAGTTCCATTAGACCAAGATTAATCATCTCAAATGTCTTCATCATATCCTCCTTGAATTCTTGTATTATCTTTTCATTATTTTCTGTGTAGATTAGATCATCTACTTAGAGAGAGATAATAAGAGTTTTGTCCTGGAGTTTTGATATATAGATTTGGCTCATTTTTGCTCTTCCTAAATCATTGGTTGGTGAGGCATTCATTAATTTTGTTGCTACACCAAGCTTGTGAAGCTTGTTTCAACTCATATAGAGCTTTCTTTAGTTGGAAAACTTTATTTCTACTTTCTATAGTTACCCTTTTGTTTTCTCTATGTATATTTCTTCTTCAAGTTCTCCATTGAGGAATGGCAATTCGACTCTAATTGATAGATGCTCCATTTTTTTGAGCAGTAAGAGCAATTAGTGCTCTTATTGTGTTGAAGCGAGCAATTAGGGAAAATGTTTCATTGTAGTCAATTTCTGAAAATTATGAGCAGTCATTCACTTCTAGCCTCACCTTATGCCATTGCATGAGCCGTTGGGGTTTAGCTTTGCTTATAAATCTATTCTACCCCAATCATCTCTTTTTTTTTTTTTTTTGGGGTCGATCCACTAGCTTCCATGTTTGTTTGTTTCGATCATCTTGATCTCTCTTTCCATTGCTTTGAACCATGCTTCTCATCATGATACAACTACAAAGTTTTCAAGCTCAAATATAGTAAAATTGCAAGTTTTATGTATCTCTTTTAAGGATCTTGTCATCATTGGATTAGAGTCTAGAGACTCAGTTTCTTATAGTGATGGCAATGCTAAAAAAATATTCCTTTAGGTACTTGATCTTTTAGTTTTAGGAACGATTTCCTCCTCATAAGATTGTTGTGTAGGCATATTTATATGATACTTCTAATCTGTTTGTCTTTCTAATTTCAAGTAGCATTTTCATTAAACTCGACATTTCTGCTAATAATGAGCTCTTTTGTCTTTAGAATAGTGACATGATATCCTTTTATTATTTTATTATATCTCAGGAAGATGCCTTTTTTGTTATTATCTTCTAGGTTGTGTATTTTCTATTTTGAAACATGAGTGTAGCGTATACATCCAAAGATTTTTAGGTGTTTAGATGAAGACTTTTGTCCATTCCAACCTTCGATTAGAGTTTCAACTTGGACTTCCTTTGTTAAACACCTATTTAATAGATAGACTGTTGTGTAAACTATCTCTATCTAAAACATACTAGGCAGTTTTTTTCCTTGAGCATTAATCTGGTCATCTCCATGATAGTGTGATTCTTCCTTTTAGACACTCTGTTTTGTTGTAGAGTGTAACTAACCATAAGTTGATGATCCACCCGTTCTTTTTCGCAGAATTTGTCGAACTCATAAGAGTTATATTCTTTGCCTTTATTACTTTCAATTATTTTGACACGCTATCCACTTTATTTTTTAATAATGTTTTTAAATTTCTTGAACATCCGTAGTGCTTCTGATATTTCATATATAAAATAGACCCATATCATTCTAATATAATCATCAATAAAGACAATGAAATACCTACTATTGCAAAGAGATGGTGTTTTTATAGGGCCACATATATTTGTGTGTATTAACTCCAATAGTTTGTTAACTTTCTAAGACACTTCTGATAGAAAGGATAGTCGATATTGCTTGCTAAAGAGGCAATTTTCACATGCATCTTCCTTATTGTTTAGAGATGGAAAATCTCTTATTATATTCTTTTGTTGTAAAATCTCTAGTGCGTAAATGTTGAAGGGTCAAATTTCTTATGCTACAGCAACGTTTCATCAATTTGCATATTCATGGCAACATTTATGACATATCTCCGCTGTATTGGTAAGTTTTGCTTCCATTCGTCTTCACTTGTGCTATTGCAAGATTTTCATTATTGTAGTCATATTTTGCAAAAATTCCATTTAAAATAGAGAGCATATCCAATTTTGCATCATTTTGGCTATTACTTAGAATATTCTCCTTTAAATTAGGTATTAGTGAGACTGTTTTGATAAGACACGTACATTTCTCTGTCTCAATTGCAATAGCGGATTTGCCAGTTGAATCAGCTACTACACCATTGCCCATGTAGACTTAAGATTTTAATGACTTGTTTATTTTGTAGAGTATACTCTCATCCGCTGTCGTATGGTTATTGCAACCACTATCCAAATACCATTCACTTTTTTTTTCCTTTTCGGTAAGTTGGCTAGCATAGAATAGTTACTACTCTTTTGTTAGCTTTTTACTATAATTTGCTTGATGATTATTTTTACGTTGCAATTTTTAGTGATGTGGCCAAACGTTTTTGCAATATTGATAATATGTTTTTCCACAATGTTAGCAATCTTTCTACATATTATTAGCATTTTTAAAAATATCACAAGAAGGATATCTACTGTTTTTCTTTATAGGAATAAATATTTGATTTCCTCTATTTGTAGAGTTTTGTCCTCTTGAATTATCTACTTTCCTTCCATCATTTTTATAATTCTCGGACCTTATTTTGAATTTAGATTGTAAGGCATTTTCTACTGGATCATTGTCTTGTCTACTTAATCTTCACTCATATGTCTTTAGAGAGCACATTAGTTTTCTCACTATTAAAGTTGATAGATCTTTGTTTGTTCAATTATGGTAACAATTGATCATATTTTTGAAGAACAATGATTATAATTTTTTAACAATTCTGTTATCAAGAATATCTTACTCATAAACTTTCATTTGATTCACTATCTCTTTAACTCTAGAATAGTAACCTTTTACGGTTTCAAAATTGTTCATCTTAAGTGATTCAAACTCTTGTCCTAGATTTAAAGTTTCACCAAAAGTACCTTGTCATTGCCTTAAAACTTCTTTTATAAAATATCTTAGGCTATTTTAGCATTAGTAACTCTCATAATTCTTAAAAAGATTGTCTCTGCCAAAACTTAAATGTAAAAAAAATAAGGCTCCTGAATCCTTTTGTGTGCTTTCCTTCAACTCCTTTTTCTGAGTTATAGTGAGGGTTCAAGGATCTTTTGAATTTATAAACCCATCTTGTAAATGTCTCATAACTCTTGTAAACAGAAAAATGTCTTCATCTTCATCCTCCGAAAATTATAGTTTTCTCCTAAAACTGTGGATGATAATAGAAGTGGATTCCACTATAATTGGACAAATTTTGACAATATTATGAAAATACATGATGAAACTTTAGTGTAATTAAGTGATAGACTAACACTTGATTTATGACCCAACTTTACTCTGATACTGCCATTTAGAATTTAATAATAAAGAGGATAGTAAATGTAAAACAATTAGCAATGAAATTTTTCATTGCCTTAAAACTATCTTTTCATTACCTTGAAACTCCTGTAGAATATCCCAAGATTTTTTAGCACTGGTAGCTACCATAATTATTGAAAAAAATTATCTCCGCCAAAGTATGTTGTAAAATGAATAAGGCCCATGAATACTTTTGTGCTTTCCTTTAACTCCTTTTTCTGAGTTGCAGTGAGGGTTGAAAGATCTTTTGAATTTATAAACCCATCTTGTAAATGTCTCATAACTCTTGGAAGCAAAAAAAAGTGTCTTCATTTTCTTCCTCCAAAAATTATAGTTTTCTCCTAAAACCGTGGATAATAATAGAACTGGATTCTGCCATTACTGGACAAATTTTGACAATATTACGAAAATACGTGATGAAACTTAGTGTAATTAAGTGATAGACTAACACTTAATTTATGACGCGACTTTGACTTGATACCGCCATTTAGAATTTAATAATAAAGAGGATAGTAAATGTAAAACAATTAGCAATGAAACTTTTCATTGCCTTGAAAGTATCTTTTCATTACCTTGAAACTCCTATTGCAAAATATCCCAAGTTTTTTTAACATTGGTAGCTACCACAATTATTGAAAAAAATTATCTCCGCCAAAGTATGTTGTAAAATGAATAAGGCCCATGAATCTTTTTGTGTGTTTTCCTTTAACTCTTTTTCCTGAGTTACGGTGAGGATTGAAGGATCTCCTAAAGTCTTATCATGTAAATTATAATAGCACCACATAGGCCGGTTAATACTAGTAACGAATAACCTATTAAGGAGATTAGTTTTATCCTTGAAGGTTATTGCGGTAAAAGAAGTTAAGGAGGATAGCAGTCTAAATACCCTTGCTTCCCTTGTAATTCATATGTATGAATGAAGACTGATAGCATGAATTTCTGGTCCCTCTGTGAGATTAGACTCCCGCTTGAATTCCTGCTTCTTCTTTTACTTTTTTTTCTCTCTCTATCCGGCCCCCCTCTCTTCCTTCTCTTCCTCTCTTAACTCTTCTTGATTTTATCACCCTAGTTGTGTTCTAGTCTAATTTAGGCTATTGCATAACAATTGGTATCAAAGCTACATTACGATCCATGGGAGATGTGATCACAAAATTCCACCAAAATTTTTTTCCATAAAACACAGATCAGTTCTTGAATTTTTACTGTGCTGAATTTCAGATTCTTGAGATTCAGGTTCAGCTTCTGTTTCTACTTTCAGTTTTGTTTTTGTGAGATCTTGATTAAATCTGAAACTTCTTGATCAAATTCATGCGGTTCTTGATGGTCTTGGAGATCAAATTATGCAAATCTGATCTTGGTTCAAGTAGCGAAATCATGATGTACCAGTGCTTTCCTGTCACCTTCAGGGGGGACGCGCTGCTTTGGTCCCGTGGCCTTCCGCCAAACTTCATCCGCTCATTCGAAGAGCTTGCGAATAGTTTCCTGAGCCAGTTCGCCTCCTACCGGAGAGATGAGAAGCAGCCGTGGCACCCGATCTGCCTTTGCCAGAGGACGGATGAAAGCCTGAAGCGATTCCTAAACCACTTCATCACCGAGGCACGCAGGATCCCCCAACTTTTTGACGAGCTAAAACTCAACGCCTTCGTCGCTACGTTGGCAGTAGGAGACTTCTTCAAGTATCTATCATATCAGCGCCCTCAATCCTTTCGAGAAGCAAAAGCCATTGCCCGAGCCTACATCTTGGCGGAGAAAGCTAACGAGGCAAAGCATCCCGAGTGTGCGGGCCGCCCTCCAGAGGTTCCCAGACCCACCACCGGCAAGAAGAGGAATGGCGACAATAGCCGATTCCAAGAGCGTCGAAAGTAGCCACGTCCTTCGCAGAGATCGAGGATGGAGCATGGACAAACGTCCCTAACTCCTCTCAACGATACCCGCGCAAACATCTTGATGTAGATCTAAAATGAAAAGTTCTTCAAGTGGCCGATAACGCTGAAGGGCCTGAGTAGTGGTGACTAGACGAAATACTGCCAGTACCACCGCTACCTCGGATATTCCATGGAGAACTACCTAACCCTGCAGTAGGAAATAGAACACCTGATCTGCTGCGGACACCTCGAACGGTTCATGAAGGGCTCGGGGCAGACTCCCGCAGCCTCAGAAGGCGAGGCAAGCGAGCCTCCTAGGAACCGTATGGCCGCCGGCGTGGTCAACAGAATCTCAACTGCCCCGGCCAAGAGCAGCAAATAGTCACAGCCCGAGCAGACTTCCAACAGCAAGAGAGCGAAGACCGGGGATAGGAGTGATGTCATTAGTTTTAGTAGCGACGATTATGGCTTATGTAACATTCCCCCATTCTGATCCCCTTTTGTATCTGCCCTCATTTCAGATGATACGGTTGACTATCAACTGAAACGGGTCTTCGTTGATAATGGGAGTTCTCAAAATTTGCTATATCTTGTTGCTTTTTTTAAGCTTGGACTGAGACGAAGCCAAATGAAAGCGACCATGGCCCTCTATACGGTCTGGACAACGAACCTGTATCTATGTAGAGAATAGTCCAGCTATAGGTCACGATGGGAGCTTACCCGCGCATCGCAACGCGAGAGCTAACATTCCTCGTCGTCGACCTACCGTCTGTTTATAACACCATCCTGGGAAGACCGTTTCTCATGGCCTTTGGAGCTGTTGCCTCGATTCCTCCCCTAAAAATGAAGTTTTCGACCCCATACGGCATAGGAGAGGTACTCGGAAACCAAGCGATGGGACGGACGTGCTACTTATCCCACATCTCGCCAGCGGTACCGGACTGCTTGGATGGGGACTTGGACCTCCGCGATGAGACCACATTGCGGCAAGCTTAGTCAGGAGAAGCAACTGAAGTAATTCCGTTGGAATAGGCCGAGCCAGAGAAGTGCGTGTATACGGGCAGCTCCCTCTCTCAGATCGACCGTGATCGACTAGTCACCTTCCTACGAAAGAACTCTGACGTGTTCGCATGGATACCTGCTGACATTCCCAGGATACCTGCCGAAGTAATGGTCTACAAGTTGGGCCTCGATCCAGGCCACAAGCCCGTGCAGCAGAAGCGTAGGAACCATTCCGTCGAAAAGCTAATAGCTATAAGGGAGGAAGTGAAGAGGCTGTTGGATGTTGGGTTCATCTGAGAAATACAATATCTAGACTGGCTATCCAACGTTGTTCTCGTGAAGAAGAGCAACTGCAAGTGGTGAATGTGCATGGACTTCACCAACACAAAGCTTGCCCAAAAGACAGCTTCCCTCTCCTTCGGATCGATTGGTTGGTAGACTTCACGTCTGAGCACAAGCTCCTGAGCTTCATGGATGTTTGCTCAGGTTATAACTAGATCAGAATGCACCTGGACGATGATGAGCACACCTCCTTCATGACCGACCAAGGGAAGTATTGCTATAAGGTGATGCGTTTCGGCCTGAAGAATGTCGGGGCAACTTATCAGCGCATCGTTAATAAGATGTTCGAAGCTCAGATCGGGAGAAACATGGAAGTATACGTTGACGACATGCTTGTGAAAAGTAAAGTAGCCGACAACCACATCTGTGACCTAGAGGAGACCTTCCAGGTCATCCGGGCGCATAGAATGAGGCTCAACCAGGCCCAAGGCGCATTCGGGGTGACTTTTGGGAAGTTCCTAGGCTTCATTGTGTCACAATGCGGTATAGAAGCAAACCCGGAGAAAATTAGGGTCATCCTCTGCATGAACCCTCCGTGAACGGTAAAGAAAGTATAGAAGCTCTCAAGACGACTGGCAGCCCTCTCGTGGTTCCTAACCAAGTCCGCTGAGAAATATTTGTCCTTTTTCAAGGCGCTTAGAGGGACAAAATCATCTTGATTCCAATGGACCCAAGAATGTGAGGAAGCTTTCAAAGAGCTAAAGGCGTACCTCGTCAGCCCTCGTCTTCTGAGTTCACCATGCATGGGCGAAGACTTATACCTCTACTTAGCTACGTCAGACACGATGCTCAACTCCTTGCTAGTCAGAGAGTACGAGGGAGCGCAGCGACTGGTGTACTACATAAGCATGGAACTGACAGACGTGGAAACCCGCTACCCACACACGGAAAGGATCGCATTGACATTCATCTATTCTGCACGGAAGCTACGACCCTACTTCCAAGCTTATCGGATCGTCGTCCTAACAGACCAACCCTTGAAGTCGATCCTACAGAAGCCGAAGACCTCCGGGCGACTAATGAAATGGGCTATAGAGTTGGAAGAGTTCGGCGTAGAGTTTTGATTGCAACCGGCCCTCAAGGGTCAGGCCCTTGCAGACTTCATCGTCGAGACGGTGACCCCGGCTGTAGATGGCTCTCGCAACCTGGGAAGTGTGGACGCTCCTGACATTCCGTCACGGACCCTGAATATGGACGGGTCATCCACCCAGACAGGCAATAGGGCCAGAGTCGTACTCCGGACTCCAGAGGGCGTGGAGATTAAGTACTTCGTCGCGCTGACCTTCCCCGCTACTAATAATGTGGCTGAATACAAAGCCCTTCTGGCAGGACTTTGTCTAACAAAGGAATGCTCCGCCGAGTTGCTGGTCTTGCGCAGTGATTTGAAGCTCGTAGTCAACCAAATCCAGGGAACCTTTGAGGTGTCGAACCCGCAGCTTGCGAAGTACCTGGCAAGAGCAAAGGCCCAAATTTAAGCCTTTGAGCACTTCAAAATTGAACACGTACCCAAAGCTGAGAACTGAAAAGTTGGCCGGTTGGCTAGAGATGCAGCTGCAGGCTCTCTGGAGCAGTACGCTAGGGACCTGTTGGAAACCCTAGCTGTACCCAGTGTTGACACCTCGGACCAGAAAGTGCTATAGGTTGACGAGGGCGACAACTGGATAATCCTGTACCGAAAATATCTAACAGACGGAATGTTGCCTGAAAATGCTGATGAGGCCAAACGGATCAAGAAGATAGCAGGCTGGTACACGATCCTCGATGGGAGGCTATACAAGCGAGGATATTCTACTCCTTACCTAAAATACCTGACCCCTGAGGAGGCTGAGTACGCACTAAGCGAAGTCCACATCGGCATATGCGGCTTGCACGTTGGAGGGAAAAACATCGCATTCAAGATCATGCGGTAGGGTCTCTTCTGGCCCACGATGAAGCGAGACGCCTTGAAATTTGTAAAGAAATGTGAAAGCTGTCAGGTCCACTGATCTATGATGCGCCTTCCTCATACGAAGCTATACATCCTTCAGTCCCCATGGCCGTTTGCACAGTGGGGACTCGACATCCTCGGACCGCTACCTCTGGCTTTTGAATAAAGGAAATTCTTCATCGTCAGCATCGATTATTTTACTAAATGGGTAAAAGCAGTCCCTCTGGCTCGAATCACTAAACAAAACGCGACAGAGTTCCTCCATCAAAACTTCGTTTGTTGATTAGGGATTCTCGAGGTCATAGTGACCGACAATGGAACCCAATTTACCGGAAAACGATTCACGAGATATTACCCAAGTTTACGCATCCGGCTAGTGCATACTTCTGTGGCATATCCCCAGGTAAACGGGCAAGTCGAAGTCACTAACCGCACGCTGCTGAATAGATTGAAGACGAAGCTGGAAGACGCAGGGGGCTCGTGGGTTGATGAGTTGACCTCCGTGCTCTGGTGGTATCAAATAATCCCGAGGGAACCAACTAGAGAGACACCCTTCAACCTCTATTATAGGACTGAAGCCGTGGTTCCCGTTGAAGTAGGGCTACCCTGCTTGCAGGTCGAATGTTTTGATTTGGTCACGAACTTCCAGAGACTCGGAAAGTGCCTTGACCTGCTCCCAGAAGTTCGAGACGCTGCCCGCTTGAGGACCGCAGCCTACCAGTAGCGTATCGCGCGATACTACAATAAGTGGTTGAAGGCACGCTCGCTTGAGGTTGGAGACCTGATCCTCCGGAGTGTAGAGGCCGTAGAAAAAGCCGCAAATAGGAACAAATTTTCCCCTATCTGGGAGGGCACATTCCTCGTCTCCGCGATCCTCCGGAGTGAAGCGTACAAGCTACGCGCCTAAAATGGAAAACTGGTCCCACAGACCTGGAAGACTGCCAACCAAAGAAGATACTATCAGTAAAACAACATTGGCCCAGGTAAGGCATACATGCACACCATGATGAATGCTTGTATATGCACCGTGCTTTTATTTAATAAAGCTGGTCGTTCCTGTTAGCTTATATTTTCATGTGAGTGTTTGTATGCATGACATTAAAAAAAACCAAAACAACCTAGACTGCCCCTAAGTCGGGAGGATTATCATCCGTTCGTAAAATGAATCCTTGGCTCGACCCCAAATAGCCTGAAAGCGGCCATCTCAGAACCACAACTCCGCGTCGAATGGCCCTAAGTGGCCCCTTACACCTTGGCTTCACACCAAGCAGCCCAGAAGCGGCCATACGCGGACTTTGACTACACATCAAAAGGACCCCAAGCGGCCCGCCAACCTGGCCTCGCACCAATGACCCAGGCAGTCAAAACATCAGCCTTGGGGGCTTTTGAAGTTCCTAACCTATGACCACCAAAACCTTAGGTGATAAAAATCGCAAGCGTGCGTCGACCTTCTTCCAAAGAAGAGGGCATCCTCAATCTACAATGGTCGTGGGCTAGGACTGTACACATGATAGCAACGACGCCTTGAGTGGGGGCCGAGCATCTAATACGGGTACCGCGTGCGAAAAGGCCTAGAGTCAAAGTCTGGCTGCTGTGGCCTTAAAACCCAGCTGGTCCATAGCGTGGCTCCACGGGACTTGTGATGATATGCAATCTGCTGGATCGAGCTTCCCATTAAACGTGTGAGATGCGACGACATCCTCTAACGAAGGACAGTACAGCACAAGATGGCGCCGGATTAGGGCCTTGGCGACAATAGTTTGGCAAGCTTAGCCGTTAAACATGAGATATTATCTCTAAAACCACTTTCGAAGGAGTTGAGTGCAAAAAAGGGACGCTATCTGTCATTCATATGTACAAGGCACTAGCAAGCGGCAAAAAAAAAAAAACAAAAAGAAGAAAAAGAAAGAAAAGCGATGTGTACAAGCAGAGCTACCCCCGAGGGTCTGACGGGCCTGCCTCCTCAAGAAAGTTCCTTAGGCAGGACCTATCATAGACCCCGGAGTTGCCAGGATGAAAGACGCCTTCCGGAACACTAGGAGGCATGAGTGAGGCAATCTTACGGCACAGATAGATGCCATCCCAGAATCTGGTCTCCAAGACAAGGTTCACCTCCGACGGTGAGAGCCATGCCCTCAGGTCTTTGGACAGGCAGGAGTTGTCGTCCTCAAGAGTAGTGGCCATCTTCTTCAGCTGCTCGACCTCCTGCCTTAGGAGCGCAACCTCTCGTGTATGCTGACCACTGTTCACCTCCCAATGCCTGATTTTCTCCTGCATCCGCCCGTTCTCTCCCAGCAGCCGTTCACTCTCCCTCAGGAGGGAAGCGACCTTGATTCTCATGCGGTGAGTAATCTCCTGCCTATGGTGAAAGTTCCCGTGCAATTGAGCAGCCAGCTCGTCTAAAGAATCAACCTCCCTAGGAACCTGCGGGGGAGAAGAGAGGGTCAGAAATTCACAGAACTCCAGACTGCATATGAGTACTCAGCTCAAGACGATTATATACCTGAGGACAAGACACGTTCGGACGACTGGCTTCCCCTATTGGCGCAGGTGAGCATGGGGGCTGCTCACATTCTCCCACTGCCTCCCTTGAGCTGGGGTGGCCTGGAGCACCAGGTGACATGGGAACGCTTGGGGGCTTCGGCTCCTGATCTGTCTCAACAATGGCAATCCCTGAAGTCATGTCAATGTTTTGCGAATTGGCCTCTTGCCCAGTTTTGACCTTCGACGCAACGGGGACGTCCCCTTGGGTGCCCGCGTCTAGAAATGGCCCAACAGAAGATCTAGCAAGCTCTGAAGACCCCGCCAGAGTTGGTACTGGTTCCGGCGCGCACATCCCCTCCAGCTCCTCAGGAATCGAAGCGTCGCCCTCTGCAGCCAGCGAACCCTCAGTGATCATTCCCGGCGGCTCCTGATCAATAAAGGGAACAGTGGGAGACTCCCTACCAGAATGAAGCTCCACCACGGGAATGGTGTACTCAGTCAATGCCACGGTGGGAATCGGCATGGGTTCGGTGGCTCTCTCCCGTGGTTTACCGCTCGATGTTGCCTCTGGGACTGGGCTCCGAGCCGTACTGTGGGCCCTACAGTCAACCGTTGTGATCTCCTGGTGGAGGTACCTCCGGCCTCCTTCAACCTCTTCAATGGGGCCTCTATCTCCTCCTCATCCGAAGACGACTCCAACAGATAGCAACTCCCCTCGGCGTCTTCTCCTAGCAGTTCGTGGTTCGTGACACCCTCAGGCTTCTTCTTCAAGGAGCCAGCCACGGCCCAACTAGATACGGGACCCCACTTGGCGGCAGTAAGAGCGACAGATGTCAGATAGTAGCCCTGAATGGAAAACGTCTTCATTTGGAAACCGATGGCAGCAACCAGTTTCGCCGTCTCCTTCACCTCCTCATCGGACACCTCTTCGTGAAAGAACAATGGGATTGAGCCCCACTCTTGAGAAAGCTCAGAGTCGGATGGCTCTTGCAGGAAGAAGAAGTAGCTCTTCCAGTTCTTTATCTAGTCGGGGTTGATCCCCCGAACAGGAAACTGGTTTTTAGAGACATTGAGATCCGGCTATTTGCCTCCGAGAAACGAAAGATACCTTCGCCGTAGTCGCATTGAAAGACCCAAAATGTAGGTGGGTGAAGATGCTCAATGAAATTAGGTAGCAGAGAGCGTTTGGATGAAGCCTCGTCACTGGGACGCCCAAAGCTTCGACAAGAGTAGTCAGCTCACACGGCATGGGGTAGTGAAGGCCCCCTTTTAGATGATGCTCGTAAACGGTAACGAATCCTTCTAGAGGGGTGTGGGCACTGCCGCCCAAGCAAGGAGGGCGGTACAACACGGCCGGAGAAATACCTTAATCGACTATTAGGGCAGCAATAGTGCTCGTGGTCAGAACAGAACCCGTATTATCTACCCTATGGCAACTCAACTTGCAAACTCTCAGAAAGGAAGGAGATTCTTTCTTCTTGGCCATCGCGTTCACTCTGGAACGAGTCATAGCCTCAAGCATGAGAAAGCATAGAGGGGAAGGATTTCGACGAGACGCCGTTTAAATAGGTAGCAAGGTGCCCTTGCACGGGAAAACTCAAACGACGTCCTTACCTAAAAAACCAGGCCACATGCCCGTTCGGTAGGAACGCTGCAATTCCCCAAGCGGCGGGTAATCATGGCTCCCTGTCAAACCGGCGATTGGAGTCTCCCCAACTGCCTGAAAAGATCTCGACCGTCACACCTATATTTAATGCGAGGATTCTGGTTGTCAGAAACGGCGGTAGGAAAGTGAAACCGACAACACAAAAAAAAAGAGGGAAAAGGAGCATTACAGTGCGAATAAATGACACGACAAAGTCAAAGTTTTATTACGTGTTTCGCTAATAGACCTTTTTACAGTTGAAGGTGGTTGACGACCGTAAATTACAACTGGTCACCCCCACTGGGACCTAAAGAGTTCGGAGTGGTGAACTCTCTCAGATGAGCGCGAGTCCAGACGCTTGCATTTCAAGATTCCAGGATGCTGATGCAGAAGTTTGGCTCCTCCAGCCTGGCTAGCCTCTGGCTGAGGCAGATACCGTCCTGGAACATTCCTTCCAGCACGGGAGCCACTTCCTCCGGCCTGAGCCTCGACTTTAACTCAGCCCTCAACTGCGCATGCTCCTCCCCAAAGTGCACTCGAAACCGCTCGAACTCCTCCCGAATAGCCAAGATACGGCCTCGAGCCTGCATATTAGCATCAGCAAGCCTGGATGCCCTTACCTCCGACTCGGATCACGCTCTCTCAAAGTAAGCAGCTCGAGCCCTCACTTGCTCAACCTCCCGGACTAGGGCCTGTGCCCTGGCCTAGCAGTCCGCAACGGCTCGGGCTACCTGCTGGAGCGCGGGATCCCCCCTCCTGGGCCTTGGGCCTCGAGAGGATGTCGATACGCCCTCCCTCTCAAAGCCCGGTGGGGCCCGCAAAAATTTCATTGGTCTGACAACGGTGGCCTCTGAACCACAACCTCCTATGACAACAGCAACAGGTGCGACGTCGTCCCGAATCCGTGAACCGCATGTGTCCATCGCAAACTCTTCGGAAGATGACTGGGACTCCGACGAGGATGACGGTCTCTCCATAAAGAAGAAAGGGGAAAGGAAAACAAGAATAACGCTATCCTTACATTCTCAAAGCCGCTAAGGATGCGAGGCTCCTGGAGGGAATTGTGGAGTTTAAATAGCCAAAAAACCTCCGAGGAAATGCTTCAAGAAGGAACCAATCTGCTCTTTCCACATGGTGTGTCCCTGAAACCTCGCGCCTTTCCAAGGCAGATCATTATGGCTTGACCCCCTGCGATCTCCCGCAGTTAATGGACCAGGCAGCCTGGCGGATGTGACATCCACCCGCAGCCTTTGAACTTCCAAGGTGTCGGCCGCCAGAAGTCTCCTCCCGCCGCGTCCACCCGACGACGGTTTACATTAAGATTTGAGGGACGAGGCCGGCGGAACTGGCTGCAAGCATCTGAAGACACTGAAACGTGAGGAACAGGGCGCGATGCAACGGAAGGAGCAAATTGCCCATGAAACTTAATCTAAAAAAGCAGTCAATAAGAGAAGATGCGTGCTACAAGACAGAAGAATAAAAACAAAGGGCTACTTCTTTTATTAATCAAGGCTTTCTTTATAAAATACAAAATTTGTGATGGTAAAGGTACAAGAAAGAAGAAGATGCGGCGCGGGGCATAAGCCTTGAGTGACTGCCCCGGATACTTGGCGAACGTGACTTACATGGGATCACCACAGCCCCATCGTTGGTAACCCAACAAGCCGAAGCACCGGAGCAGCCAAGTGTTGGTCAGCTGCCGCAAACGAGCCTAATGCTAACCGCAGAGGCAAAACCAACACTCGGCTCGGGAGCCTCCGGTGGAGATGCAGAAAAGGAACCTGCTCTTCCTTCGCTGGAACTCCACTTTCTACCTCCTCCCCAGTTGGCATGTGGTCCAACTGAAGTGGAGGCCGTGAGCGACGCACTACACGGGAGGCAGAATGCCCTGTGATGGTTCCGTAAGGATCCTCCTGCACACCACAGACCATCGTAGCCTGGGGGAAGGCACGCGACAATAGCAGAGTGGTCGAGCCACCCTCGTTAGTATGAGGAACCACCCATGGCGTGGGCATGAGAACAATCTTCAGCAGAAGCTCCGAATCTCCAGCTAGTCCATCCGATTCTTTCGCGGGCTCCCACCAGAGGTGGGACGAACCAAGGTCCTCACATTGCTTTGACGAAAAACAACCAATGGCTGAGCCACACTAGTTGAAGGTACTTCTTATTTATTGGCAAGTCGGCGCCCTACCACAAGTTAATTTGGTGCGCTCCCAATGACCGTCTTTCATAAAGAAGGAAAAGCATCTAGCCTAGGGCAACCTCAGGCGTGCGAATCCTTCCATCTCAGACACCGAATCACCACAGTGCCAGAAAAGCTCGCACAACCGCCTAGGGAAGTTGCAAAGATGGAAGACGATAAACATTGGCGCATCTTTAGGGAAGTCGAGCGACCGCGAACTAAACCCAGAATGACATGCTAGGCCGTGACCACAGGTCGGCCCAGGCATGGGGGGCTAGTGTTGGGTCCAGTACGAAGACCCAAGGAAATTCCAAGCCTAACCTGTAGAGCAACGACCCAAACAGCGGATCCAGCCTAACGTCCTAGAACAGCCTACGTGCCAACCTGTACTCGTAGCCAATGGACGTCGCCTACAGCCTATTAATGCGGCCGTCGGGCGATAGTGGTGGCACAGAGGAAATGGGCCAATGGGGAAAGGGTTAGTGCTGCTAGCCGTAGCTCACGCCGCTACTCACAGTTCTCCGGATAATCCCAGCGTAAAAGGTAGAACAGCGCAAAAGGTACAACAAATGTGACCTGCAATGCCCGACGGTCGACTTGCCACTGCAAGGCGACAACTGACACACTGGCGACCGCCGTTAGCAATTAGCATCCAACGAATCCTTGCATGAGGGATTCTCACGCCAAGAGCTCCAGACGAAAGAGCCATAAATTTCCTCTTCGTTCACAGAAGAGGGGAGAGCTATCTATCGATTGATTGATCAATCCACCTCAAAGAAAAACAGAGCCTGGCATTGAGACATACATTCTTTCAAGAACCTGCTCTCGAAAACACAGCCAGCTCTTGCTTTTTTCTAGCCTACTACGGGCCATTACAATCAGTCACCCGCTACAGTGCATTCTGTGAGTCAGGCCTCCCGTTACCCGCTCACCAATCTCCCATTCCTGCATTCACGCACTTCCTACGCTTTCACAGCATATTCTCGCGCACCTCTAAGCGTGCACTTTCCCTTTCCATTCATTGTGGAAGGTTGCTGATTTGAGTGTCGGAGTGTTTTTGGTGAGAGAAATCCTACAATACCTCTGACCTCCTATTTGTTAGTTGTATTGTGCAGGTCCCAGGTTAACAGAGACGGAGACCAGACCCGCTCGCGACCACCTCCAGACGACGAAGAATCTGAACGCTCCCTAATCTATACGACAACTAAGGACCCAGGACGTAACATGACTATAAGAGCTTTGAAGCAAGCTTGAAGAATCGATTCTTCGTCATTAGGGCATTATATCATGTCCAAGATTTGCTGGAGGTTAGATTCTAGTTTATGATAGAGAAAATACTGCACCAGATTCTATTTTTCATGGGGTATCAGTAGAAGACAATGATCCAAATAACGTTAACCCACCTATATGCGAGCCCTCATTCCTTATCTTCAAGCACTTGTTCCTAGCAAGGGCAAAATAGGGCTGGCATTGAAATGTTAGGTTATTATGTGTTGCACTTGAAACATCCATTACTGTGCATATTTATCCGCAAAATTTTTGTATGGATATTTTTAAACTAAAAAATGACCGAGTGCCCAAGGAGAAAAGAGATCTTAACATGTCTCCTCTCGATGAATCAGTCCTAATAATAATTGTTTACAAAGTTTGCTGGCCTCTTTGCAAACGTGGTTGTTTATAATAATCCCAATAGATGCATTATTTGCTGTCTAGCAGGATCATTCACCTTTCAGAGAAGTGTTTAAGGTAAAACAAAATTTGTTTTGTCTTTTTTGTTTTTTGCTTTTGTTTTTGTTTTGTTTTGTTTTGTTTTTTTTTCAACATTTGACTAAAGGGATAGTATAAGAAAGAGAATCAAATTAGGTTTGAGCTTTTAGTAAGTAAAATTTTATTTAAATGTCTTAAAGGTCAAGAGCATAGATTTTTTGGATATTGAGTGAGAGAATTTTGTCATTTGTCAGGAAAATGGAAGAATGTTGATAAAACTCGAGGTAATGACTGTTTGGACTTTTATTGCAGTTTTGATGCATGGGAGCTTCTTTAGTTGTGTTACTTTAATGAATATGCCGAAGGCTAGCAAAGGAGCAGCAGAAATAGAAGTTATGATGTTTCACAATAATAGCTATAGCTATTACATTCTGCATCTATTAGTAAAAGGTTTTCTTGAAACTTAACTTCTTTGCCTGAAGCAAGACCTTATTTATTTTGTTTGTTTTCGGTTGCTATATGAACTCACATGTCAGGCACAGGTATTAAGAATTCATTTTCAAACCATGGATTGGCCGCTCAGAACTACATTGAGCCCTCCTCATGGCTTCTTGGCTAATGAGGTTGAAGTACTTGCATTTCCTCTGCTACTCTTCTATTATGTATTACCTTCACCCTCTGTCCTCTAATAATGTTGGCGAACATAAAGAAGTTTTAGATTTTACTCTTATAACTAAATATTTGGCCCCCAAATAACTGAGGTAGCAAAAAAGGTAGTATATGTTGGGTTTTGAGTTACTCTCTTATGAGTTTCATACGTAATGAATGGATAATTAGGAGGTCGCACGATAGTCATGCGAGGCACGCTTTAGTAAGTTGTCAAGTAACAGTCATGTAATGTTCGTGTAAAGGTTGCTCAAACGACGGAGTTTAGTAGAAATTTGTGTGAGGTTTATGCGAGATACGTTTGAGTGAACACCATTTCTAGCAAATTGGAGCTATCTGTGTCTGATAGGTGCACGATATACACTTGTGCACATTTAGAGCAAAATGGGTCACACCTAATAGGCACTTGTGCACCAATACTGGTATAAAATGTCCAGATGTGTTTCTATGATAGATTTGAGAATATTTTCAACACAAGAGCATCGCATGAAAAAAGAGAAGAGGAAGATTTTTGACATTTGATTGAGGTCTGATTTGAATTCCATTCTTTGCCAAATTTCGGTATATTAAGTTAGTCTTTATTTTAGGACATATTATCTATTGCTTGTTCTTGTTCTTGATATATTTTTTTTTTATGGGTTGTAAGGTGTGTTAAGAGAATTGTATTCAACTATTATTCACTCGAGTTGTAGTGAAAGACTCTTAGATCTCGAAGGGAGTTATATTTATAATCGGTTACTATTTTATAGTGGATTTGTTTAGATATTGTATTATAATTTTTTTCTTAATTTAAAAGAGTTTTTTACGTTAAATATTATTATGTAATTTTGTATTCTTAGTTGCATTGTGTTATTTGTGTTTAAAGGTTTGGTGCTTGACGATTGACGAGGGATTTGAGTTTCTTCCTATTGCACCGATTGTGTGCATATTTCCGTTGAATCCCAACAATGTATACAAAGCAACTTGTAGGAGGTTTCTAATTTTGCCTCATGGATTGTCATCTTTCATTTGCTTTAACTGTATGTTATGTGATCTGACGTGTGTGGTTGAATAGTTCATCTTACTGTAACTTCTGTCATGGTTCACATAACGCCACCACTTTGTCGGGGCAGAGAAGGATGGGTTTAAACTGTTGACAAGAACTTTTTACTATTTTCATGGTTCACATAATGTTACCATTTTACTGGGGCAAAGAAGGATGGGTTTAAATGGTTTGATAAGGACTTTTTACTATTGTCATGGTTCACATAATGTCACCACTTTTTCGGGGCAGAGAAGGATGGATTTAAACTGTTGATAAGAACTTTTTGAGCTCTCTCTATTTTGCCGTGTGTTTTACCATAGCAAATATTTAAGTAATGTAGTTTGAAGCTACTATCTCTGTTTATGCTTAGTGTTGTTGCAGGATATTTTTCTATAAATCCATTTGTAGACTCTTGATCTCAATCATTCAAATTTGCCTCACAAATGAAGACTAGGTGTTAACAGCAGGTCCTGATTTCTACCCTATCACTCCATGGCCAATTTAAGTGCAAAAGGTCTGTTTCGTTTTCCCTAAGGCAATTGCCTAATTTGTTTTAATATGTCTTAATGTTGATTTCAATTCTTGCTTTGGATTTGTCATACAAAATCCAACCAGACTTATCGGAGGCTTATTATTTTCTAGTTCTTCCTAGGAGTCTGGTTTTATCTCCTTGTGCTGTATACACTCTTCTCAAACTTACAGGGGAAGAAGCTTACAAGAGCATGGAAATATTTGGTCATTGAAAATGTTTTATTGTGGATAGAGGTTCCATTATAGGAGCAGGAACAACCTGCTTATATTTTTACTCAACATGACTTAGTTCTCAGATAATTTGTCACATTCGCACACCTATTTTGCAAAATCATTGTGGAAGTTCTGAGGACACAATGTGTAGAAAAAATGAAAGGCTTTTTTAATTAATATGGAGCATCTAAGATGAGTTTTAGTTTTGAAAAGACATTTTGATTGTTGGGTTTTAGATCACTCTCTTGTAAATATCATAATAAATAGATTGTTATTGGGAGGATATCAATGTTTGCATGTGGTATGCTTGGTTGATGATGCCAAGCAAGGATTGCATGGTGCTCGTGCAAGGGTCGATTGAAGGTCAATTGAGGGCCATTCAAATGACAAAAGATGTTGAAGAGTCACGCGATATTCATACGATGGTCAACCGATGATTGATTGAAAGTTAGCAGAGTGGCACATGATGGGCGACTGAAGAGTGTATGTGTGTATTTCGTCTAGGGAGGTTGCACCTAATAGATGCCTAAGGGACGAACATGTGTAGTTTGTCTAGATTATTATGCCTGATGCGCGTTTGAAGGACACTCATGCACGTCTGATTTGCATTCGTGTGCAATTTCTGATATAAAGTCGTGTTTGATATAATTTTAGGGTATATGAAATTAGTTTATCATATAATGAGTATCACACAAAGAAAGAAGATAAAAAAGAGAGAAGAGGAAGATGTTCAACATTTGATTAAGGTTCGATTTAAATTTTATTTTTTTTCAAAGTCAAGTACGTTGTTCTAGAGTAAATTTTTAGGACATATTTCATTAGGTGTGTTGAGAGTGTTTATATTTAACTATTCTTCACTTAAATTTGTACTGAAGAGATTTGGATGAAATTATCTGTAATCAGCACTATTATTATAGTAGATTTGTTTAGAATTTGTATCATAATTTTTCTCAAAATTAAAAAAGATTTTTCATATTAAAAACGTTATATATTATTGTATTCCTTATATTCACAAGTTTAGTAGTTAATATTTGACAGAGGGTTCAGTTTGGTTCTACTGCATCGGGTTATACGTGTTTTGATTGAATTTCAACATTAATTTTATGTGCAACATGTATTTTATTTGATATCAATGTAATTATGCACTTGAAAATCAGGTCATTTTTTCTCATATCTTATATGGGAAATGTGAGGTATGATCTCCCCCACTCAAATATGTTGCCCTCCTTCCTTACCAAGTCATACTTCGATCTTATGGATCCCTTGGTGGACTTCTGTGATGGAGTCATGCGATGGCATGTTTGTTATTTTCGAACTAGTTTTACCTGTTAATAGATTCATAGCTACTTTCAAGCCCACATCACAATCTCAAATCACCACGGAGGTCATTTGTAGTACCTAGCACCAACCATTGCCCTAGCAACCATGTCTTCTCATACCTTTTGCCCTTGGGTAAACCTTTAAGGAAAAGAAGAGCTCCCGTTACTACTTGTAAGCTCATCAGGCCATTAATCCTTCGTATCTTTGATGTGGGACAGAGTGTTGCAATTTGATCTCTAATAAATTTTGTGTACCTAATCCTCCTTTTTTTTTTTTTTTTTTTGTGGGTTATGAAGGTTTACAATCTGACAATAGACTGATAACAACGTGTTTCATCATATTTATCATGAAAATAATGTCTATGTTACAGTTAGTCCCTAAGGTTTTGCAAGAGAGGCTTTAGACTAACAACGGACATTACAGGGTGCGTGCACTATAAAAACTCAAAAGTGTTTGTCTATAAACATGGTGTAGGGGTTATTGAATTTATTGATATTAGTGTGAATAAAATTTTATTTAAGGTGTTATTCGGTATATTTATTTGTAATAAACCTACTATTTGAACTTCATCTTGGTTAAAAAGTTAAGAGTTCTTTTCATGCACACTTAAGTTGTAATATTGAGGATATTTATAGTTTGTTGATTTTCTACGTGTAATGTCCCATGCTACTACTGCATTTATTTAGAAGAATTTTAATTATAGAAATCAATCAATTAGTGAATTAATAGTTAATTTAAGCATGTTTGGTCAAAAAATAATGGATCATTAATATATGGTTATAATTTTTAACTTGAATTATTAGTAGACTGTATGTATTGTATTGAAATAAGGTAAATTTTAGTACATTAGGATTCACTGGTTAAAATTTTAATTATGCTATTAAATTTGAAAGGGATTCAACGAGTTGAAACTAAGATTATAAATAGAGTACAAATCGAGATAAAAATTTTATTATTATTGGNATATTCTTTGGTTTCCGTGAATGTACTAGATATTTTATTCGTCTTATATTCCCGGAGGATTGACATTTATTGATCTTTTAATTATGAGTTCATTTATAATATTTAAATTTATGATAGATAATTGATGAATTTTGTGATTTGATATTTTTTCATATGAACAGTTTGAAACGAGTTGGGGAACTCGGTTCTGGGTTGCCACATATGTCATGAGTGATTGGGCGGTAGAAATGGGCAAACATGCTATGCTTACAATGGAGGGGCTGCGATGTGGTTACTTTGGTAAGTGGTGCCATGGAGCAAAATGTTTTGGAGAAAGTGACAGCGAGCAAGAGCGAATGAGAATGGTGTGACAATGGCTAGGATTCGAGCTTGCATAGCGTCAGTGGCTATCATGGTTTGGAGGTGCATTTGTTAGATATTTTTCTTTCAAATTTTGCTACTTCTCATTTTGTTTTGTTTTTTTTTTTTTTTTGTTCTTGAAGACCGTATTTTTTATAGGTTTTTTTTAATTTTGATTTTGAAACTTATGGGAATGTCAAATTAGACTTGTTTGAGACATAACATGTGTGCATCATCTTTCTGACTTTTTGGTCGATTTGATTGAAAATTATCTAACTATAAAGTTCAAAATTAAATTCAACAAAAAAAGAATAAAATGTGTGCAATTTTTGCTAAGTTTCGAATGTGTTTCTTATATATTACTATTAATAGGTGAAATTAAAAAAAAAAAAAAAAGTGATCAAGATCAATGTTAATGGTATGAAAAAAACATTCAATGGAATAACATCTTGGACATATATCATACTCCGGTCAGTGGATGATGTATTCATAATTGGCAAATTCCAATGTTAGAAAACATTGCACCTAATTCATGCCAGAAGAATGCACAAACAATATGCGGATGAGGACTCGTGCTTGATGATGGTCACCTGATGCAGTGTAAGAAGAGCAAAATTCTTCCAGTAGCACCGTGCCAAATGTGTGCATGCCCTGGGCATGATTGTATCTCTTTTAATAGCACCACGCCAAGGCACACCTGACACAGTGCATGAGTACATTTATACTAGTAGCACCGGCTGATGTATGCATAACCTACGCATGAGGGTGTTTCACCTAGTAGCTCCATGCTTAATGTGTATCTAATGGACGCATACGCGCTGGTTGCTGAAGACCTTTCGTATCATCTACGCAAATGCATGCACCAATTCACTATTTCAGCTCCTTGACACCTTTTAACCTTGCATTTAGATTACACTATATGTACTTCTCTTCTTCTCTCCCTAGCTGCCCCCGATTGAATAAATTGAGCTTTGAGAGAGTGCTATTATACGAGAAGAGATCTTTTCAAGGAGAAAACCTTCCCTTTGCCTTGGAGACTAAATTGCCAATATTTTCTTATTCCAAAAACTTTGTACATGAACCTTTGCAGTTCTATCTGTGGCAAGACATTGGATTTCTAGTAATATTTGGAGATTCACAAGTTGGTGAATTTAGATTTGTAAGAATATTGGAAGTTGTTCGGTTGTACTGCTTCTAGCAGATCTGAAGACTTCCTTGATAGGGCCACAAGTCTAGCATAAGTTTGTAATTGTTTAGTACGTTTGTTCCACATGTTCTATAAATTAATCATTATTATTATTATTTTGTTTTTATTGGTCTGAGAAGTTTAGAAGATTTTATTTAAAATTTAGTTGGTTTTTGAGATTTCTCTTCGTTACCTTAAGATCTAAATGATAATTAATTAGGGTGTCTCTATTTATTGTAGAGGATAATTAGTAGAAAATGTGAAATAAAAAAATTATATAACACATTTACGGTACAGTTGTAATAGATACTATTCTAATATTTTGACACAATGGCAAAAAGACTACAGCTTATCAAACAAATCCCAAATATTTGGAGTCTTGCAGCCGTTGTCGTTGATGTCGGAGCCAAATGAAACATGGTTCCATGTCACGAAGCCCTGCTAGTCTCAATTCAATATCAGCTATTGTATACTTTATTCTGATACTATGGGAAAGATGCATGATTTGACGTGCTTTTTCCCTTACAGGTTCATCGGCAGAATTGATAATTTATAGAGGATCATAACGACAAAAAGCAGAGGACAAGGATGGAATCCCTGATAATTCCACCACCGTGGGTGATGGTTTAATTATTTCCACAAAGTTCACTAAATTGGCCCCTGGTCATTGGATCAAGAACAATCTGGCAGCCCTTTTTACAGGTATTTAATTGGTTTGGTAGAAAACCATATCCAAGTGTGGTAAGGCCAAAATCCCAGATGAATAATCATGGTTCCCCCATCTATTTGGCTGTACGCACTTTTGCTAGAAACTAGTTGATAGCAATTCGTCGGCTCTACATTTTATTCATAGTACAATTTCTCACCTTTACCAAACTCACCCAAATGCTTCTGGACATGCCCACTACACCTAAGATACGAGGTGGACATTAATTTTGAAATAATTTTTGAAAAAAATTACAAATTAGGTATTCCCTTTTAAAAAAAATGATTTCTAAAAAGATAGTATTTATTTTCTCAAATTTTAGTTCAGAGCTTTTTCCCCAAAATATAATAAAAGTAGATTTGATAAAAACCACATATTATTAATTTTTTTCTCTAAACTACTTTTTAAAAACAAGAAACACCCTAAATAGTGCAGCAAACACAATTAAGTGATGCATTATTTGGAGTCCCGGCCACTTGGCCAGCAATTTTTTGTACCTAAACCAGTAACAACATTCAAGCATATATAGCTGAACACCATCCTGCATTGTTTAGGACTGTAAGGGCAAAACTAAACTACCAAACCAAATAGAAGATGGCCATATTTATTTGGGCAGGGATTAGTTTTACCACAACTATAAGGCCGTTTAATTGTTATCTAAAGGTGATGATTAAGACGAGATTATCTCATGGAAGAGAAGACTATAGTAACTTGATTACTGAGAAGGATCTTGATTACCAATAAGAATAACACCCAAAACCTATCTTGCTTTTCGTCGTTTAGGCAGATAAATAGATAGAAATTGCTTGTCAAAGTTGACACCAACTTCAGGTGATACCATAGAGCATGCCAAGCAGACATTTTTGATATACAAGGCAAAGAAAGAAGTGTGGGGGGGGGGGGGGGGGACAACAGAAGGGGATACCATCAAGAAGACAATTGCATTCGATGCCAAATAATGCATGCATCCCACAGTAATACAGTAATTAGTACATATCTAATAGTCACGAGTTTAAATTATAAAATTATGATTTTCTTATACAGGTTTCCAACAGGAAAGGGCATATAAAATCCTCCCTTTCCAACCTTGAAGCATCCAATGGTTGTCCTCATCTACCACAAATTCCTTATGGTAATTTGCCTTAACCTTAACCTTTGCCCTATTCATAATTTCCTGATCCAAGTGGAGCCGCTCAAATCCAGCCTTGTGTATACGAATCTGCCACTGTCTGTATGTTTCAGGCCTTTCCAGTCTCTCCCGTCCCTCACATGCTATCACATTCAAAACAGCAGTCCCATACAACTCCCTCTCGATCGTCAGCCTCCGGCTATCTTCTCGAGCCATCGTTGCTTCAAATAGATCAAACATGGAAGAGTAGTAAAAGAGCGCCTCCCTGAACCGTGTGATGAAGAATGGTGCATCGAATGAGCCGTTGACAATCCCATGGATGAAAATATTAGGATTTAACTTCTTGATCAACTTCAAGAAATTATCTCTCTGATTATCAGGCTCGACTGTCTCATCAAGCAGTGGTCTTGACCGGTACAGGCAGTTGACAACAACCAGCTCATCCCTCTGGATCTTGAGATCCTCAGGCCGTATGTTTTCCGACTTCTTTGCCATGGGATGATATTCAAAGGGCACATTGAATCTCTCGCAATATCCTGCCAAGCGACGGCCTGTCTCCTCAACACTTTGTGCTGGTCGGAAACCATGTTCTGGAAAATCTATTCCTGTAATCCGAAGCCTAGGTGGCCCAGTGGCTCTTTCTGAGAGGTGCTGTATGAGGGGAGGCCATTGGAAACCAAAGAAAATACCGAAATCAATTATATGAATCTTTGTTGCTTTAGCGGCTATCTTTGCTATTGTTTGGTTAGCTAGAAAATAAGACATCCTTTTGAAAGGGATTGCGGAAACGTAAACTTGGTATGCCTTTAAGATGTCAGCGGATGAAATGGGTTTGGTAAGAAGATCGGCAGACAATAGAGAGCCTGTGCCAGCTAAGCGTGCCTCAAGGCCATTCGCAAAGTAATGGGCAAGCCTCTGGAAGCTATCACCATATGGAGAAGAATGCTGCCTAATTTGCATAAGCAGCTCGTTTGCACCCCTTGACTCAAAGCTTGCCACTGCTTGTGCACAGCGAAATAGGAGACTTGTCAGATCCACTGCTTCACTTTTATTACCTTGCTTCTTAGCACTCATTCTTCTACCCCTGGACCCTTTTGAATTCTCATTCCGTGGAAGTTTCCTTCTTTCTTCATTGTGCGAGGATCCATGCACACAAATTGAAGCACCATACTTTCCTTTATCATCGTGCATTATGTCATCATACACCTCCATTTGTACAGAGTCTTCATTAGAGGATGCTAGATGCTTGTTATTCCTTGCATCTCGGTAATCCATATCATTCTCTCGATGATTTTTCTTTCTCCTTGACCCGTGGCCATAGTCACCACCCTTCTCTGCCTCAGTTGCAACATTCTGATTTTGTTGCTTGTGGTCATTGATCAATCCCCTGCCCCCGAAGTCACTTATGCAAGTAGAATCAAGGACAGCCATAGGGGGATTCCAAGGCCAATCAAATGCCCCTTCCCTCATTACCTCTGTGACGAATAGTGTACTTGATGGAGAGTTTGCCAGCCCATCCGAAGCACCATGAAAGCTGCTGCTGAAAGAGACGGGAAGTAAAGGTAAGCCATGAGAAGCATTCTGAAACAGTGGAAATGACTCAGAGGTAGCTCCATCACTAGTACCATAGGTGCTGCCACTTCTGTTGAAATCATAATCGAGGCTTGGACCAACAAATGAAGGGGGTTTATGGGATGAAGGTGGATAAGTCTCTCCAAGGTTATCATACAATGACTTCTCAGTGGCCTGGAGAGCCCTGTAGTCCTCCAATCTGCCGCTTCCATCATCTAATTCCTCCTCCATAAGAATCTCTCTGATGACCTGGAGAGAAGTGTCAGAGGAATCACGTACTTGTATGGTCTCTTCAGTAGTGCTGATGCCAACAGATGGAGTTAGATTACTACAGTGATTTGAAACATTTGAGAGAATAGGGGGATCTGCAGACATGTGATTTTGAAACTTGTCCCTGTGCCCAACTTCATTGACAAAGTTTTGACGGCTGAAAAAAATTGAAATCAGATCAGGATTCGTTTTGAAGATATCCTCCATGGATAGATTCTTCAGAAAGAAGTCCCCTCTCACTGACACTAAATATCAACAATGCTCTGACATCAAAGAACCTAAAAGCACTGCTTAAGAAGAATTACACATTGAAAGATCAAGTGGAGAAAATACATTCAGTCAATATTTAGACCCAGTGACTAGACAAACAAGAACAAGATCAGTACACAAACTCCATAGTAAATAATCCTCCGTCGGTTATAGGAAATATAGAGTCTTGGATTCAGAATGTAGTAAGAAAGAGAAAAAGTTGAAGTAACTGAGAGAACATGTGCAATGAAGCAAATAGACGGTCCAACAATTCTCTAACAAACCTGCATAGAAAACAGAGGAAGGAGTATTATAAGCGCACTCAAAATTATCTCAGAGGTTCTAAATAATCCACTCCATTATATAACGGGAGAAAGCGGTCACCACTCCATTAAATAATCCATGAAAAAGTGACCCTCTCTGCATTATATATTCCGTCAGCTTTGTAGCCTAGACATACTAATAGGAGCAAATAGAATCCAGAAGCTAACCGCTATGGCCTGTCACCTCCAAAGTAGACCGTGGATGTCAAAGGCTGGGATTAATTAAGAATCCAATCTAACAATGGCATGATATTGGTTTTTAGGTCACTCTTTTATGACTCCCATATCCATTAACATATTATCTAGTGACATACTTGGGTGGAATCATCAAGCAAGGGTCTCATGAGGTTCATGTAAGGATCAGTCGAGCAACAGGGTTTACTAAATATTCACGTAAGGTTCATGCGATGAGTGGCTAAGCAAAAGGCATTTTCAACGAATTAGAAATATTTACACTTGATATATATATGATAGATGGTCGTGTGCATTTCGAATAGAATGGATGCATCTGATATACGCTTAAGAAATGCTTCCCAATTTCGATAGGACAAGTGCTTGAAGGGTACACATGCGTATACTATCCAGAGATGTCACACTTGATGCATGTGAAGGGCACACATACGCTAACATTGGCATAAAGTGTCATGACAAGATTTTAAGGTTTATTCAATGTGGGAAAGTAAAGTCTTTTGAGTGCCGACTGTTGGGCCTCAATATGAAGGCCCATGAAAGCGCGACCCAGAAGCAAGACCCAAGTAAGAAACCCAAGATATTTAGGCGGCCCAAATAAGAGGCCCAAGGACGGAAAGCCCAAGAAGTCTGGCGAAACTGTCCGATCGGCCAAGAAGGGGACGCTCGGACTTCTCCCTGGGTATCTCACAAAGACACTTCATCTCACGAGGAACAACACAACGGCCGGGGGCCACTCGTTCATGGCCGGGAATGCCAACTAGCCTACTTCGCCGGTTTGCAAGAAAGCCTGCAATTACTTCCAGTCGCTGTCTCAACAGGGCACGCCTAGAGAAATCAAGGCTGATATCCAGATCACTGTACACCTGACACGCTTAGATGCTGCAGCAGCGCCATCCGCATGCCACTCCACGCAACATCAGTAGCTTTTTAGAAAGTGGGTGGTCCAGCTCCTCAACCGGCGGATGGACACCACGTGTCTACTCCCCAACTGCCCACTTTTCACTATAAATACTCGGCCAAGGCTCCTCTCCAAAGGACGGGCTTTTCTCCCTCAAAGCTCTCCAGACTCCACAACTCAAAAGCCCAAAAGCTCCAACCGGACACCCTCCCTCTCCAAGACCAACTCCTCACAGAAGAGTAAAAAGGCTCCCAACGAGCATAGGTTCCTTAGGAGAGAAACACAAAACGTGAGACAGGGAAGGGATTAACCCTTACAATTGTACTCTGTAAAATCTCCAACTCATATAGTGAAGCTTTCAAGCAGGCCCAGAGTCTCGTGGTTTTTTCCTCCCCATTTACGAGGAAGTTTTCCACGTAAAATCCGGTCTCAATCTTTCTCTAACGACCCCCAGCATAAAACACTTGTGTTGCCTGAAAACAACGGATCAGACTGGACCTCGCCAGCCTCTGGGTCTCACGCACCCCTCATCAACGAGCCTGGTCCATCTGATACGCGGCAACCAGAACGCAACATTGGCGTCGTCTGTGGGAAAGGAAGAACAAAAAACTCACGACTTCCCACTCTCCAGCAACAAGCGAACGCCCCAAGGATGTTCAGCAAACAAGGCAGCACGTCCACCCGGAGAGAAGAACGCCACGACGAATGTCTCCCGTCGGGTGGCAGAATAAGTGGGGGCCCCGGCACCAGCGTGCGCAAACTGGCGCAGAAGGTGGACAGCCTCATAAGAGCCGTCCGCAACCTCCGGCAAAAGGCGGGCAAACGCTCTAGGAGCCCATGCTCCGAAAGCCCGCGCCGAATGGCGCTCCTGAGACAGCAGTCGGTGCGGGCTCCAAGCGAGTTGAGGGACTACCTCAATAGAAAGAAGTCTATGAGTCCGGCCCCATCAAGGAGGGGGTTCAAGAGGCTCTGGAAGACTGTCTTTGGACCCAAGGCCTGCGAAGCAACTCAGTCAGCAGCACGAGAAGACCCCCTGCCCCCGAGGACAGGGGAAGGAGCGAGAAGGGCGAGCACCCACCAGAAGGCCCAGCGACCGTCCGGGTACGACACGCCCGAGCGGATGGTCCTTGGGGGAGAAAGACACTCGGGCCCATTGGCCTTCACTGACTCCCTCACCAACATCCTGAGACAGATCAGGAACGAGAAGTTCCTAAGATGGCCTAGGGCGTTGAAGAACCCAGAGGGAGGCGACCAATGGGAATACTGCCATTACCATGGCAGTCGCGGCCACGACACCGAAGACTGCAAGAAGCTCCAGGCGGAAATCGAGCGGCTAGCAATGGAAGGATATCTCGACCACTTCCTGCCAAGACCCGGACGCGGCCTCGATAAGAAATCAATAATATATTTATGAAATCGAATATAAGACAAAGGAATTCCACAATATATAATGATAGAAGTGTCATTCCATGTTGATAAAGACTATGTTCATATGATCAAAATTAATACAAAGAAAATCATCACTTAAAAGAATAAGAAAAATCTATGGGCACATTAAATATCCAACTCCTATCATTCCACTGGGTCCACCACAATCTTCTAAGACATACTACTCATAAATGAAGCCACCTAGATATCAAGTGTAAAACTTGATCGAAACTTATTCAAATTCTCAGGCATTCGAGCACTTGCTTGCGTGCTGCCTCACACACCGACTAGTAGCATTGTACTGATTTACTACCGTATCTCATTTCTAAGTCCATAAAGATACACTTTATTTTATCCCTACCAAACCAAAACTCACGGATATTGATTTTATCCAAAACAACCCGACACTCTAGCATTAGTCTAGCACAACTCACACATTAATAAAAATCAGCTTAAAAAAAAGAAAGGGCCAGTTCACCGCTGGCACAAACTGAAGAAATTTTTTATAACTTCGTCAATTAAATATTACAACAACATACATATTAAATCTCTAATTAAATGAGTTCTAAATAACATGGAACCCACTTCACTAGCTAACTCACCAAGGGTACAACAGATATCCAAAGTCGATGTTCCACATTTCAGCGTCAAAAACAGCGACTTGTGAGACCCAATCGAAATGATAAAATACCTCAATTCATCAATAAAACAATACAAATTCATACGTGCATTGCATCCAAAATAATGAAGTTTCTAATTAACCCAAAAATCCACTTCACTCTAAATAGTCTATGCAGGGAATCAACAGTACTCACCGGTAGTAGCTCAACTGCCAGTAACAGCAGTGAATGAGCTGGTTTTCAGTGTTCAACGTTGCATGTTTGTCAATCAAATGTTATATCTTCGAGTAGTCGCATTTGCATTTCGTCTAAGATGGCAATTTTTCCATCATAAACATATTAGTTTTGTTGAATGGATGACTGTACCAAACCTTGGCTGTGACCTCATCAAGAGGTGAGCTGAAGCCGGTTCCAATGGTCATCATCGCGTCTTCGTCATTCGATTATCACTACTTTGGTAATCGAAATCATCTTTTGGCAATGTAGTATTAAACTTAGTATATTCTAATATAATGATGACAATCTCACAAATATGAACATATCCTTTAAAAGTATAACCAGTTGGCCTAAAAATGGTGGAGAATCCTGTTTTTTCTCAACAATTGTGAGTTGAGGCCAGATTTTATTATTTATCAGTCCACTTTAGTCACTTGATTTCTATAACTTCAATAAATCAAAATCGAGATTGGTCAATATAACAATGAACTATGCATTTCATAGTATAGGAACATCAATTTCAAATGCATAAATGAATCAGTTAAATATATAAACGGTTGGCTCAAAAATGGTTCGAAACTTGATTTTGCACTCCCTCGGATATTATACACCTTCTTACTCACAGACCTAGTATTGTTCCCTTCTAAAAACAGTGTCTCAAATCTTCTCAAATGATAGATATTCTTACTTAACATCGTTACCCACTCATTTCTACACGTTTGTGCAAAATATGATAATCAGCAGATACCTCCTCCTCAATTTCTCTCTGGAAACAAAAAATGCTGCTCATGGAAGATAGAAATGGAGCCTGGATTCAAAATGAGATAAGGAAAATAGCAACAAGAGGAGTTGAAAAAAAATACACTAGAAGGTGCTAGAATCATGGAGGAAGAAGAGATTTCACTTGATAGAGGATAAGGAAATAGGAATTCACTTGTCTTGCTTCTTTCTTCACGGCAGCTGGAACTAACAGCAGCTCCAATGGCAAGAGATCTCCATGGCCATACAGTAGCAGCTTACTAACATCACAGCTGTAGCTCCTCTAGCAACACAGCAACTAGTAGTAGCGCAGCTTTAATGAAGATTTCGATCAAGGCTCCAGCCGAAGAGTTTCCGGTCCAGTCTATCACTCTAAATTCTCTCTCTTCTCTGCTCTTGAGGCCGGATTCTGTTTGATTGACAAAATGGATAAGCCGCCATCTCAATTAAAGGAGCAAAGGCTTAATTTATAGGTAAAGAGTGGGTTAGAAAGTAGGAAAAGTCTGCAGTGTATTTTCCTATTACCTCTTCGAAGTTGAGTGTTTACAGATCTGAAATTGCAACAAGGCTCGATTGACGGAAGAAGCTTCTTGTAACGGCTGATGGTTACATAAGAAGAGAATGGTTTTAAGAGTTAATTGGTTATCCAATTATTTCCGGTTCGGAGATGATATATTTAATTTAGAACATTCATCAAAATTTTAACATTTTAATAATTTAAACATCACATCCAAATTATACCAAAATTTAATAAATATAGTCAAAAAAAATTTTCGAGCTGATAACTAATTAGCAAGCGATAAGTCGATTGAGATTGAAAATTATCAAAATATTCTTTAAAAGATTGCTCAAATTTATTACGTCCAAATCCTTCAAAAAGTTATTCTTGACTCAACTAGACTATAACGGCTCTAAAGAACTTCAATTACATAATCAATTTCATAATTAATAACTTTTATTAGTCACGGATTAAATCATTTATAAAGAAACATCCGAGTGTTAAAAGTTTTTTTTTTAAAAAAATACAGAAGATATAAGAAAATTAGGCTTTCTGGCTACTTGCTGTTATATAGGCAGAATCAATTTCGGTAGCTTCTCTGAAAATGAGTCATTCGCAGTGCAGCAAGTTTCAATTGGACATATGATCCATGTGTGGATGTGCTCCTTGGAAGCTATTCTAAAAGGTGTTTTATGAGGGCCCGAATCCAAAACACCCAAACCGGGCCATATAAAAACTTGTATTATAAATATTTATTATAATTGAAAACATTTGTCATAAATGCCTATCTCTTCAAACCATAAGCTAAAATAAAATGTTCAAGTACAATCAAAAGTTCAAGAAAAAACAGTCCCAAAATAATCTCTAGCTACTATCTAAATAAGTAAATATCTCCCATCACTTAGCATAAAATAGATAGACTCCAGAAACAACACTACCTGTAAGCTCCTTGGCAAGGTTACGATCTCCAACTAACTGTATTGATCTACTCTACTCTAAAACCAATAAAATATAATGGTGAGTAAAAGCTTAACAAGTTATATAATTAATAATAACAAGAAGCAATAACATCATTAGATAAGCAACAATAATT
>JAODPA010017323.1:0-13181 GCA_025585075.1 Nepenthes mirabilis
ATATATATAAAAATATAGTGATTATGTAGTTTCTAATACCTCTATAAGATGGAGCATATATATTAATGATGCCCACCTTGGATAAATGAAGATTCGGAAAATATGATGGTAGAATCTTTGTAAACATATGCGCTTGCTAATTATTGGTAGTCGTATAATATGTGCAAATACTTCTTTTTGAATTTTATCTCGGTTTAGATGACAATCCAACTTGATATGTTTAGTATGTTCATAAAATACAAAATTTGATGCAATGTAGATAGCAGCCTGATTGTCACAATAAATATATGCTGCATTAGAGTGTAAAATTTATAAATTATTTAAAATATAACATAACCAAGATAATTCATAATAAGTTGTGGCCATTGATCAATATTCTACTTTTATTGAAGAGTAAGAGACAACTGACTGTTTCTTATATTTTTAAAAAATAAGAGAATCTCTAATAAAAATACAGTAACAGATAATGAACCTTCAAATGTTTGGATAGGAGGCCCAATCTGCATTACAAAAGATTCAAAGCTGTATATTGAAATTGGAAGAAAATAATATTCATTGTCCTGGATTCATTTTCAAATACCGTAAAATTTGATAGATAGTATTCAAATGACGAGAAGTTAGTTGATTCATAAATTAATTTAAAATTTGTATTACATAACATATATTTGGTCTTGTTGCAGTTAGATAAAGAAGCCTTTCAATTAATCTTCCATACACGCTTGGATCTTACGAAACAATCCTGATCTCCTTAGTTTCAAATTTTGAGCGATGGAAAGTTTAAGAGGCTTGGAGTTGAAAGAGCCAGAATTAGCCAGAATATCAAGAACATATTTTCTTTAACAAACATGTATACCTTTTGATGATCATGCCAATTCTATACCAAGAAAATTTCGTAGAATACCAAGATCTTTAATATTAAAAGTTTGATTGAAAAACGATTTGATAGAAGCAACTGAACCCAAACAGCTAATTGCCACAATTATATCATCAACATACACAAGAAGTACTGTAAATGACTTATCATCTTATTTAGTAAGCATGTTATAATCAGTCTTAGATTGAAAGAAATTAAGGCAATAAGAGAGGTAGAATGCTTTGAATACTATTGTTTAGAAACTTTTTTGAGACTATTTATGGTTTTCAACAATTTGCATACCTAATAAGGTTTCCCTTTGGTATAGTCAGAAGGTTTTTGCATGTAAATTTCTTTGTCCAAAACTCCATAGAAAAAAGTATTGTTAACATCAAAATGATATAAATGCCATCTTTTAATTGTTGCCACAGCTAAGAGGTATCGTACAGTAACAAGTTTAGCAATAAGGAAAAAAGTTTCATAATAATCTATACCTTATTGATGTATGTATCATTTATCCACTAATCTACACTTATATCGTTCAGTACTCTCATTATTATTAAATTTTAATTTATAAACATATCGACATCCAATAGCTTTCTTTCCATAAGGTAAATCAATAATGACTCAGATTTTATTGAGTTTTAAAGCGTTCAGCACATTTTCTATGGCTTTACAATTAGGCTCACAAATAGTTTGGGCATATGTTTGTGGTTTAGTTTGAGATGTGATGGAATATGAGAAAGAACTAAAAGTTGGGGTTGATTTTTGATGTGATATGAAATTTATGAGAGGATGCGGTTTACCTAGAGTAATTTGGACAATTAAATAAATAGGTGAAGTCTGAGATACTTGATGACAATAAAAATCATTCAAATATTGAGGAGCTCATTTAACTCAAGTGGTTTGGTGAACAAGTGTGTTACTGGATGTTAAAAGTTGTATATTTATGGCAAATTTAGGGGACATATTTGACTGTGAGTTATTGCTTATCAATTGTTCTTGATTTGTATGAAACTAGCTGGGAATAGGCATGATTGGCTGGTCTTTATTGTTGTGGATTTCGATTGTGGGTTGAGCTTCATTTTGTTTAAATTCTGTGACAGGATTGAAAACAGGTTCAGGACATTAGAAGGTGACTGTTGAGTCTGAAGATAACAGTCATCACTTACAACATATGGTAATTCATCATATTGGGCACAGAGAATAGTTTAAGTATTGATTTTTCAAAAAGGAAATACGTTCTCATGGAAAATAACGTCCTTAGAATAAAAATAACATGGCTATGCAAATTAAATAATTTATAAACTTTAATTCCAAAAAGATAGCCTCAAAAAAAATACATTTTTTATTTTTAAAATCAAACTTCTTTCGTCCATGAGATACAATGGAAGCAAAACATAAATAATAAAATATTCTCAAATTTTTATAGTTTGGTTTATCTCCGAAAAGAACCTCATATGGGATTTTATTTTCCAGTAATGGGGTTGAAACTCTATTAATAATTTATACAGTGGTAAGAATACAATCACTCTAAAATTTTAAGGAAAGTTTCGATTGGAATCTAATGGCCTAGTAACAATTAACAATATTGGTATTTACGCTCAACAATACCATTTTATTGTGGTATTTTCACAATTTTGTTGATCAATAACATCTCTTTTATTGTAAAAATCTCCCGTATAAAGTTCAAACCCATTGTCTATTCTTATAATTTTGATTTTAATATTAAATTGCATTTTAATAAGTTTGTAAAAGGTTTTTAAACACATTTTAGTGTCTAATTTTTATTTTAGGAGATAAATCCACGTAATTCTAGAGAAATCATCAACAATAATCAAAAAGTATTTACAACCATTATGATATATTTCAGAGAAAGGTCCCTATAGGTTACAATGAACCATATCAAATAAGGTGTGTGACCTATGGGTACTGAAAGAAAAAGGAAGATGACATTACTTAGCCATGTGACAAATATAACAGGGACTATTATTAATAGAATGTAATGCTCCTTTTACAAGATAATTATTAATTAATTTTAGCCCAAAATGTGATATGTGTCCTAAACGACAATGCCAAACATTTATTGGAGGCCAAATAGAGTGAATAGAATGCTTCATGCTTTGATTATAGAATTTGGCAATAAGAGTAGCCGAAGTATTTGAAGGTACTTCATTTCTCAACAGATGGTATAAGCCATTTCTCTCGTCATCTATCCTAATCGTTGTTCAAGATGTAAGGTCTTAAATTAGATGAAAATTAAAGAAGAAAAATAGGCAACAACCAAGAGTATCAGTAAGTTATTTGGCTAAAATCATATTAAATGTGAAAGAATGAACACACAGGATGTTTTGTAGGGTTATTTTATTTACGAATGTAATAGTTCCAATATGGAAAATTGGAGCTCTACTTTCATTTGGAAGTTTGACAAACTAGGAAATTTGGACCTTTTGATGAACGTATAACAATGGGTCACATATTATATGATCTGTAGTTCCAATTTTTTAAATTCAAATATCCTTTTTATTATCAGTACATTTATGAGAAGAAGAAGATAAGCAAAAAAAGGTACTAGTCATGTTGGCTTCTTTTAGCTGTTCACCAATGGAATTGACGAGGGATTGAGTCTATTTTGCTACGTGAAAAGTGAAATAGGACTTGTGTCATAAATTATACAATTAAGTTTCGACGCCGGTAAAAAGTAACAGAAGTAGTAAAAAGTAAATATTCAATACACGTAAAGAATATTGAATTCTAGATGCTAATGATACTAATAAGCATGCAACATATAAATGAGTATAAACAATAATAAAAAGATACGATTTTTGGTGACAATAAAAAATTCGATACCCACGGTAATCGAGAAAAATCCTCCGGGCTTCAACGGCTAGGGAAGCAATGCACTATGAAAATCAACTTACAGATCGGGTGATAACGACGTGCTAACCTAGCCGACTTACTCCCGTCTTGTGATCCCTACCAAGGAACTCCTTATATTTGTTGGTGGCAACGGAACTGAATACCTTCCAATCTTCCCTCTTGAGCCACTTGAATTGCTGAATACTATCGGGTCTCCTTCTTCAACGTACCGACGTCTCCAACGAAGGTAGAAGAATGAAAGTTTTTAAACAGTAAAGAGAAAGTATAGAGAAAACTTGTTAGAATATGAAGCTCAAAGTCGTAGCTTTCAATTTCTCAAGAGAAGTAAGATCAATGGAGTATGAACAAGGTTCTTCTCAAGTGGGGCATGAAACTTGTCTGTCAAGAGTTCTAGAGTTTCAAAATTATAAGACAAGTTTTTATAGAGGGCGCAAAAAATGCATTCGAAAAGTGGCCCGTTGCCGCGGTGCTCGAGCGCGGCGGGCGCACAGAGGGTTTCCAGAGAAACCCTACATGAGCTCGAGCCAGAGGTGGCAAGCAGCAAGTGGGCCCTTTCTGAATTTTGCACTTGAGCGCTTGGCGAGCCCACGGCAAGCGCCATGCTTCTGGTTTTTAGGGTCAAGTGACTAAAGAGCTCACAGAGAGCGCGGGGCTTCGGGATTTTGGGCTCGAGCAGGTGGAGAGCTCACGGTAGGAGTGGTATCCCTGAAAGTCAAAACGGATAGTAACGGATATGTGTTGATACAGTATTTTGACAAGTTATAACCCGACATCAATACAATAGTACATATGGTCATGGAATATGCCAATTAGAAAATGACTCTTACAATCTCCCACTTTGACAATTTTGTGATAAAATCTAAAAAATAAATAAATACAAGTGAAGCATGGGTTCAGACACCATCAAGATAGAACCCGTGTACATAAAAATATACACATAGTGAGAAATAAAAGATACAAAAAAATATAAAAATCTACTCTAGTACTATTGTATCAATGTTGTGATGGCTGCGTCGACATTATAATAGAGTTGTCTGGTCAAGTAAGGTTAGTAACAACAATGGCATAATATAATATGGTATAATAGAGAAAATAATATACAGTAGTAAAATTAATGAGATACAAGTAGTACAGAAATTTAAGAAGAACGCCCCCCCAAAGAAATAACAAGTCTCGAAGAACGCCCCCACAGAAATAACAAGTCTCCCCCTAACATAAATAATAACATCTCCCCTACTCTCCCTCTATCAAAATGAACCAAATCTCTCTCTTTTTGTCACGAAAAGCCAAAGAGAGGAGATTACTCAGAATCGGAAGAATCGTCGGACGGCGGAGTACCATAATGACGCCGCCATCACCGAAGCTCAGCCTCTTGGGTAGCCAAACGATCATCCAACCGCTCAAAACCAGCAAGTATGTACGACTGTAGCTAAGAATGGGAAGCAAGAATCCACTCCTGTCAGGAATACAAATGCTCAAAACGGGCGATAAGACGAGACAGCTGATCCATCAGAGCGGTTGAGGAAGATGTGGAATACCGATGAGGAGCAGATGGTCCAGGACCCAATAGGTCAATGAAGGACGAGGCAGAGCCAGATGGGCCATCGTTGGGCTGAGAAGGAGGCACCGCAAGGGGAGGTTCATCGAACTGCTCCTGGGGTCCACAGCAAAGCAACGTGCGTGGGACTGACCCTAAGCAAAAGTAGTGGAAGTGATGGGGCAGGCGAGTTGGAGATGAGAAAAATCGAAAAAGGGGTGACCGAGCCCAGCCAGTAACCACTGAATGAGGCACTCGTGTGGAAGGTGGTCCTCTTTATGGGCGGTGAAGTGAAAAATAATGTGAGAGATGATGTGGGACGGCAAATCAATGGGCAGACCACTTAGTAGAACATATAAGAATAAGGTTTTGTCCATGGGAATGGACAAGAAGTGAAAGATAGGAAACAAGTTCATAAGTATGATGCGGCTCACGACCAGACGCCGGGGAGAGAGGAAGGAGGTCTTAAAAGCTCTCCCATTCTACTCCATAGGAGCACCATGGAGAAATGTGGCAACCTCATTTGGACGAAGCCAAGATAATGGAGGAAAAGGGTAGGTCGGGTTTGTTACCCGAGGAAGGCCAAGAACGCGGGCAATAACATCCGAAGTAATGTGAACGTGTGCCCCCCGCACGAAGGTGGAGAAGGAATCAAAAGAAATCTCGTGAATATTAGAATAAAATTCTTGAATAAGAATAAGGGACGGAGCAATCAAACCAGTGAGGGTTGGCTTCCAACAGCGGTCAGTGAAGACAAAAGATATGGAAGGGTTGAGAGAGTCAAGTCGAACTTCCCGTTCAAGGGAGAGTTGCTGATGGAACATGTGGGTGGTAAATAATGCCTCTGTCTCTGGACTGATAAAGCGGTCAGGAGCGAAGAGCCCATTAAGCCGAGTGCATTTTCCACTCGACTTACGCGCCAAGGGCTTTCTCGGGGTCGATATCTGAAAAAAATTTGAAGGACACTAAAATCAGGAAATATTGAGGCATAGGTTGTCCTCCCCCTTGGGCGTGTATGAATATATATATTATTTATTTATTTATTTAGTTTTGTTTTTGTTTGAAGCGATGAAATGTGGCGTGCAGCGGAGCCGTGTATAGCGGCAGCTTCAGGCGGTGGCTTGAGCCGCTCAATGGTTGGTGGCTCAAGGAGTTTCACGGCGGTAGACAGCTCAAAGCAGGCGCTGAGAAGAAAGGGGACACAGCACTGGAGGGCTACTGGTGCACCGCCACCCGCAACCACGTTGCCGGCCGAGCTTAACAGCCAGGGAGGAGCACCCACACCGGTGGATTTGGTCACCTAGCTATTGGTGAGGGAGAAAAGTCGAAAAGTACCATGAACGGGCGGTGAGATACAGGACACCGAGGACTCACAGAATCCACGGACGGTGTACAAAATCCAAGTGAGAACCGGTGGATTTGGAGTAAAGAGGTCAGCAATCGGTGGCCCAGGAAGACATCCAAACAAAGGAAGTGAAGACGGGGCCGGCAACGCCATGAAAGGCAGTCGGCAACGGTGAAAAAAAAAAACAGAGAGAGACGAGAGAGAAATTACCTTGATAACGCCCACAATAGAAAGAAAGGAGGGTAGATCTGGAGGTGAGTGAGAGTGAGAGAAGCAGCCGATGTAAAGAAAGGGTATGAACAGAGAGGAAGAACTCGAGGGTTGTGGGCGGCGCACGCTTCTCGCTGGAGGATAAAGGGGAGCAGCGTGCACTCGAGCCCACGGCGGGCCAACGCAGGAGTGCGCATCCTTTTTTTATTTTTGCTTTGTTTTTTTTTGTTTAAACTATTTAGGGGTCATTCATCGGGTGCCGAGCACACTCTGATGGCAGTTCTCAAAAATTCAAACTACACACTGTCTAAGGAATTGTTGAGGATGTCGGCCAGTTGATATTCGGTTGGAGTATGTGCAAGTGATATGACTCGAGTTTCCACAAGCTCACGAATGAAATGATACCGAATATCGATATGTTTGGTGCGGGAATGTTGGACAGGATTTTTGAAAATATTTATAGTACTAGTATTATCATAGTAAATCAGCATAATATCCTGGACAATAGTCAAGAAGCATTTGTTTTATCCATAGGAGTTGTGTGCAACAACTTCCCGCGGCTATGTATTTGGCTTCGGCCGTAGATAAAGAGATGGAGTTTTGTTTCTTACTCATCCAAGCCACCAGGTTGGATCCGACGTTAAAACACCCACCGGAGGTACTCTTTTGATCTTCAATATTTTCGGCTCAATCGGCATCGAAGTATTTGGCCAAAGGGAAATTGGATTCGTTAGAGAAGAAAATCCTAAAATTAGACGTCCCGTTGATTTATCGAATAATACGCTTAACCACACTTAAATGAGATTCTTTTGGATCAGATTGATAACGGGCACAGACACCGACACTAAATGCAATGTCCGGTCGGCTAGCTGTCAAATACAGGAGACTACCAATCATTCTTCTATAAAGAGATGGATTGACGCTCTTACTCGCAGGATCACGATCCAGCTTTGAGGAAGTACTTATGGGTGACTGAGTATGTTTGGAGTTATCAAGATTGAAGCATTTGGTAAGGTCCTTGGCACATTGGGCTTGGAAAATAAAGGTACTGTGAGAGAGTTACCAAATTTGTAAGCCAAGAAAATATGTAAGTCCTCCGATCATACTCATTTCGAATTCTGAGGCCATACAGTCTGCAAAGGAATGAGCACGAGAGTCTACAATAGTGCCAAAGACGATGTCATCAATATAAACTTGGGCTATAAACATACATTTTTCGGTCATTTGGACAAATAAAGTTTTATTAACACTTCCTCAAACAAAACCATGATCACAAAGGTACGATGTGAGACACTCGTACCAAACTTTGGGAGCTTGCTTAAGGCTGTGTAGAGCCTTTTTTAGCTTGTATACATGATCCGAAAATGCAGGATTTACAAAACCTTTTGGTTGTTCTACATAGACCTTTTCTTGAATGAAACCATTTAGGAATGCACTTTTGACATCCATTTGGTACAATTTAAAGCCTGTGGTACACGCAACAAATAGAAGAATACGGATAGACTTGAGACGGGCCATAGGGAAAAAAGTCTCGTCATAGTCAATGCCTTCTACGTGAGTATATCTTTGAGCAACAATGCGAGTTTTATTTCAGGTGATATTCCCATTTTTATCAATTTTATTTTTGAATATCCACTTAGTCCCAATGACATTTGTATGGGTAGGACGAGGAACCAAGGACCATACATCATTCCTCACAAATTGTTTTAGTTCCTCATGTATAGCATTTGTCCAGCATTTATCAAATAAGGCCTCTTCTACCTTTTTTGGTTCGATGTGAGAGACATAACTGGTATAGGCGAGCCAATTTAGAATGCGGCAGCGCAGCCTCATATCTTCATTAACATCGCCTAACATAAGGTCTTTTGGATGATTGAACTTAACTCTGGCAGAAGGTTCCTTTGTAGAAATGGCAGTAGGAGTTACTTGCTTAATATCGGGAAAAGATAAGTTGGGTGAGGAGTCATCATGATCATCTTCTTTATTCAAATAGTCAGTGCTTTCAGGATGGTCATGAGGAGTATCATTCACAATAATATTTATGGATTTCATAACCGTTTGAGTGCGTAAATTGAAGACTCGATAGGCTCGACTAGTTAGGGAATATCCCAAGAATATTCATTCATCACTTTTTGAGTTAAACTTTCCTAAATTTTTCCTGTCACGTAGAATAAAACATTGACAGCCGAATATATAGAAATACTTAACATTGGGTTTCTTTCCTTTCCAAAGTTCATAAGGGGTTGTTTCTGTCCCAAATCTTATGTAGACCCGATTGATTATGTGACAGGCCGTACTCACACCTTTATCCTAGAAGTGCATGGCAATATTCTTACATTGCATCATAATTCTAACCATTTCTTGAATAACCTAATTTTTACGTTTAATAATCCCGTTTTATTGATGGGTGATGGGGGAAGAAAATTCATGGTGAATTCCTTCATCATTACAAAATGTTTTCAAATTGGAATTATCAAATTCCTTACCATGGTTACTTCGAATTCTAATGATAGAAATTCCTTTTTCATTAGTGAGTTTTTTACATAAGATTTTTACATGGTCAAATGTGTCAGGTTTTTCTCAAATAAGATTTATCCACGAATACCTAGAATAATCACCCACAACCACTAAAATATACTTTTTGCCACCTAAACTTTCAGTTTTAGAAGACTCTATAAAATCCATATGAATGAATTCAAGGGGTCGAGATGTGTGGATGTTACAATGAGATGAATGACTTGTTCTAATTTATTTTCCTAATTGATAAGGACTACACACATGGTGTTTTACATTTGACAGTTTAGGGAGCCCTTCAACACAACTTTTCTTCAAAATTTTTGATAAGCTTTTAAAATTTAAGTGGCCAAGGCGTTGATGCCACAATTCTGTGGTGTCAATTTTAGCGGATTTGTATTCAAGAATGTTGTTTGGCTCGATACCATAAAGATTGTCAGGAGTTCTCTTGCCCTCTAAAACAATTGAGCCATTTGTGTTATAGATTGAGCATTTATTTTAAAAAAATTGGACCGCAAAGTTGTCATTATAAAATTGATTAATACTTAGGAGGTTAGATTTTAACCCTGATATATACAAGACATCAGAGGGCTTCGAGAATCCAAAAATACATATCAAGCATCGACCAAGAATAGGGGCTCTTGAGCCATCACCAAAGACAACCGTCCCATCAGGATGGTCTGACATTGAGGAGATCATAGGCTTATTTCCACACATGTGTCTAGACCATCCACTATCCAAGTACCACAGAGATTAATTTTGAACTTTTAAGGCTATATAAGCAACATGGAAATTATATGTTTTTGAAGAGTTTTTCAACTCACTTTTCTTTACCCAAAATTTTCTCCCCGAATTCACTTTCTGATTTAACATTTTTACTTATTCATTCAATTTATGATGTGATCAACAAGTTTACTCATTTTAGCCCTTATCTTTGGTTGTATAGAAGATTCATGGTGTTATATCGAGGATGAATGTGACCAACTTTTCCACACGCATGACAGGTAGGTATAAACCCAGGTATGAAAGAACTGTTCATAGATCTTTGATTGAAATTGGTAGAAGATTTGAAAGTTTTTGATGGCTTGTTCGTGACTTTTTGATTATGTAGATTATACAAATGAGTTGAGCCAAATCTTTTCTTCACACATTGAGGCACGGTCTTAATGACTTTGGGTGTGGTAATATTTTTGAGTGAAATTTGTGTGGCGGGAACAAATACAGTTTTAGATTGTGAACTATGTTAGAAGATTTTTTCAACATACCCCAAACCCTTTTTATTTTCAGCCACTTTCCCAGTCACCAACATATGATCAAGTTTTTGGGTTCTACTTAAGAATTTTTTTAGATCTTTCTTAGTGTTCTCAAGTTCCACTTCTAAAGTCTTAATTTTAACGATTAAGGAGATGCTTTTTACTTATAGATCATAACGAGTAATAGTGGCACCCTTTAATTTTGTTGTAACTTCATCATTTTCTCTTTCTAGGTCGATGAGTTTATTATTTAAACTTTTATTTATTTTTTTTACTTTCAAGTATTCTCTAAAAGTTTATCATATATTTCTTGAAGTCCATCAAAATCGCTATCAGATTTTTCATGAGAAGAATCTGACTGTTCGGGAGGTGTACTGGTGGCCTCGTCACCACTAATTATAGATATCTTGAATGCCATATAATTTATTTCATCATCTTTGGAGGATTGTTCATTGTGATTTGTATTATCTTCATCATCCGTTAGAGATACATTTAAAGCTTTTCCTTTTTGACGCTTAAAATTTGGGCACTCAGTCCGAATATGACCGAAACCGTAGTATTCATGGCATTGGATTTCTTGGGATTTCTTATTTTTAACATATTTAGTTTTCTTTTTATCCTTTTTGAATAAAGTGTGAGATAGATCAATTCTTTTGGAAGATCGTTTGCTGTTCTTATTTTAAAAAAAATTCCTTAAAATTTTTTACGAACAGAGCAAAATCCTCATCACTATATGACTCATCGTCCGTGTGACGATCTTTCTCTTCCTTTACTATTTTCAGGGTAATTGATTTATTTTTTTTGGATTGAGGAAGAATGTGCTCATAAGTTTAAAGGGACCCTATAAATTCTTCTATTTTTAATTTATCTAAATCTTTGCTTTCTTCAATGGCAGTAACTTTTTGTCGAAATAGTTCAGGTAAAGATCATAAAACTTTTCGAACAATTCTATTTTCAGAAATATGTTCTCCAAAATTGAATGTAGAATTCACAATATCGTTCAATTTAGCATAAAATTTATCAAATATCTCGTCATCTTTCATTCGTATTTTTTCAAATTTAGTGGTGAGTATTTATAATTTTAAATTTTTAACTAATTTAGTTCCTTCGTGGGTAATTTCAAGAATATCCCAAACTTCTTTTGATTTCTCACACAAAGAGATACGTTTAAATTTTTTTAAAAAAATGGTCATAAAAATAACATGTAACCCCTTACTATTCCAATTACATGCATCAAGTTCCTCTTTAATCTATTAAAATAAGACTTTTGGTTCATCACCAGTGGAACTGTGAGTGGAGTCCACCCAATTTGGGTACTAGCCTAAACTTGCTCATTCATTGATTTTAAAAATACTCTCATACGAACCTTTCAGTACGCATAATTGCTCCCACAAAATAGGGAGGAACAGACAGTGATTGACTAGTATGCATCAAGATCGGGGTCTTGGATCAGGGTGAGACTCTGATACCAAATGAAATAGGACTTGTGTCATAAATTATACAATTAAGTTTCGACCCCGGTAAAAAATAATGAAAGCTGTAAAAATTAACTATTTAACACACGTAAAGAATATTAAATTCAAGATGCTAATGATATTAACAAGTATGCAATATATAAATGAGTATAATCAATAATAAAAAGACACGATTTTTGGTGATGAAGGAAAAATTCGATACCCACGATAATCAAGAAAAATCCTCCGGGCTTCAATGGCCAGAGAAGTAATGCACTATGAAAATCAACTTATAAATCGGGTAGTAACGATACGCTAATCTAACCGACTTACTCCTATTTTGTGATCCCTACCAAGGAACTCCTTGGATTTGCCCGCGACAACGAAACCGGACATCTTTTGATCTTCACGTCAATCTTTCCTTTTGAGCCACTTGAATTGCCGAATACGATCGGGTCTCCTTCTTCAACGTACCGACATCTCCAATGAGGTTAGAAGAATGGAAGTGTTTAAACAGTAAAGAGAATGTGTAGAGAAAACTTATTAGAACATGAAACTCAAAGTCATAGCTTTTGGTTTTCTCAAGAGAAGTAAGATCAATAGAGTATGAATAAGGTTCTTCTCAAGTGGGGTATGAAACTTGTCTGTCAGGAGTCCTAGGGTTTCAAAATTATAAGACAAGTATTTATAGAGGGTACAAAAAAACGCATTCAAAAAGTGGCCCATTACCGCGGCACTCGAGCGAAGCTCGACGGTAACTGTCAAGTTTTTAGATCCGAGACATCAAAATATAGCATTAACAAAACTTAGACCCAAAATATTGAGACGTGATTTTTTTAAAAAATTGTTAAAAAATTCTAAAAATAATTTGTTAAGTCACAAAATTTTAAACTTACCTTTTGCTTTTGATCTGATCATCAAAGCACTTGGTCCACCCCCACCTAATATGTGGAAAAAAGGCCTACAATAAACCATCCATTACACCAACATCTAAAAGTCACACGTCTACAAACGGTGCTAAAATCACTATCTCAATATAAGTAGGTGAAAATAATAATGATATGAAAATAATAATTATCTATAAATAACTAAAACTTAGATAACTCAAAGTTGGTTAGACGATACAAATTGAATC
>JAODPA010017345.1:0-13180 GCA_025585075.1 Nepenthes mirabilis
AATTTAAAAATAACATAAATGAAAAATAAAATATCTTCTAAGTGGAAAGTAAATATAATGGTGACGCCAGTAGCAGCCCAGCCCAAAAGTCGTAAGTGGCCCAAAATCAATGACGACCCACTTGTACATGGGATTGTCAACGATGCCGTTGATCGGAGAAATAGCAAGCAAGCCGGTCACGGCTTAGGAAAAACGCAGCCCATGTCTAAATCGGCCCATATGCGCCTTTTCAGGCCTCAATAGTCATCTGTCTTAATTCTCTACATCTCTAAGAAAGGCAATTTCTACTGTAACGGCAACCTCCTAAAATCAGAGCGTATCCCGAAAGGAAGGCGCACGAATCAACGCACAATCCAAAAAGGCAACCCTAACGGTTACCATGCGCGGAAGGAAATGGATCCACCTTCTTGACCGCTGCAACCAAGAATGACGTCTGCGCCTATGTTGGGGAAGGCAATAATTCCTACAGAAAGCGGACATCTCACCTCGGTATGTAAGGAAGGCAGTGGAGGACCAGGCCTATAAAAGGCCATAAATATTCACTCCATAGACATGCTCTCTCTTACTTACTAAACGCCCTAAAACATACTAAAGCTTACAGAAGCTCTCTACACTCTCAAGCTTTCCAGCGCTCTCTTCCTTTCTCTCTTCCACTAGTTCCTTGCGGGCTAACTGCTGGGAGACAAAGTGCATTCTATAAGCATCCTCAACTTGAGCCACTCTCTCCACCAGTGCACCTTCCATCTATATTCCCAAACACACTCCAAGCATCCATCTTTGCATTCACAGTGTATTACCTTCTCATCCTCAGAAGGCTCGTTATTGACTTGAGTATCAAAGTGTTTTCGATGGGACCGAATTTCGACGTTATCTGACCTCTTATTTTAAGTTGCGGTATGCAAGATCCTAAACTCGGTGAACAGAAATCAGAATCCGACAGACACCTTGACTTGAACATGTTCGAAATTTGGATCCATGACACATCATTGGTACTGTCTGTGGAAACACTAACTAAAAGTCGATCAATTACATTCTTCAAACCAACGTCATCTAGCAAAATGGTGAACATCATGGCTCAAGTTAGCATTCCTACTGGAAAGGCTGCCTCGCCCAACCACGACTACTCAGCTGGTAGTCTGGTCGGAGGATAGCTTCCCCCATTTTTTTGAACCTAGTGAAGCAGATGAAAAAAATATCTCAAATGCTTCAAATGTACTGCACTCGCCAAGGTAAGAAGGAGCAATGGGTTTAATCCTCCAAAACTCCCATTCCGGCCTCCAGGCGAGGAGGCCAAAGGAAGAAGAAGCTGGCCCAAAAGACTTCGAGGCTGGGCAACTCATGCATCCCAGCAATCTCCAATGCCCAGAGCCATTCAACGCTTGAGGGGCACTTGGGCCGTGGGATTCCAGATGAGAGTCCCGAAAGAAAAAACCCCCGGTACTCCCAAGATGAGCAAAGGCCTCACACACAGGAGGAAGCTTCCCGAATCGCCCGATCCGCAAGTGGAAGCAGCCGACCGACAATGAATCGCACCGCAAAAAGAACAAAGTTGAGGATTTATTTCAACTCCAAGAGATCTGAAAACGCCTCCCGAGTGGAGGAAAAGTTCGAAAAAATTTGAAACCGCATGTTCAAGGACAACAATGAACACGCTGCCGAACTAAAGAGATCTCCCTTCACCACGAAAATCTAGACTCGACTAATGCCGGCCAAGTTCAAGATATCAGCCCTGGATTCCTATTATGGGATCACTAATTCTATGGACCACTTGGATCACTTCCGCACCCATCTAAGCTTATAGGGGTGGGAGGAAGCGGTAATGTGTCGATGTTTCCCCCCTCACATTGACGGGAGACGTCCAAATCTAGTTCCATCGGCTTCCTTCAAACTCGATCTAGAGTTTTCGGGATCTCATTGACCTCTTCCTGACCTAGTACACTTCCAATCATCGAGAAGAGAAACAGTTATGATATCTCGCCCACATCAAGCAAATGTAGGGAAAAAACCCAAAGAAGTTCTTGGAGCGATTTGCGGCGGAAGCTAAAAGAATCCCTAAGCTCATTGAAGATATGAAATTTGGCAGCTTCATTTCTATGTTAGAGCCAGGAAACTTTTTCAAGCACCTGACCCACAAAAATTCGCAAATCTTTCCGAAAACGGAAGCCATCACTCGGGCATATGTTGCCGCAGAGGAGGCCAATGAGGTAAAGCGTCCAGAAAGGACCGACCAGCCTCGCACTTTCTCGGTCGAGATAAAGAGGAAGAATGGGAGCGGCGACAACCCCCGAAGGAAGTCAGGACCGAAACATTGGACTGGAAGGAGTACAAGCCAATCAACCCGACTCCGCTGAATGAGCAGCGAGTCAATGTCCTCATGCAGATCCGTGGAAAAAAGTTCGTTAAGTAGCCAAAGCCACTGAAGAACATGGAGGGAGGAGATCCAACGAAGTACTGCAATTTTTATCAATATTCGGAGCATACTACGGAGGAATGCAAGATACTCCAATAGGAGATTGAGGAGATAATTTGAGGGGGCCATCTCACCAGGTTCCTAACGAACCCTGGGCAGAGTTCTAATACCTCAAGCGGAGAAGGGTCATATCCACTCCAACCACGAAACCAGATCGCCGCTGCAGTGGTCAACATGATAACCATCCGGCTGCCCAAGACCCACCAGGCAAATCACCAGGAGAGGCAAGTTGGGCGCAAGAAACAAATGGTGGAGGAAAATGTTATTCGTTTTAGCAATAACGACATGGTGCATGTAATTCCCCCATATACTAATCCCCTCGTTATATCTACACTTGTTTCAGATGGACTGTAGACTACCAATTGAAAAGAATTTTCGTCGATAATAAAAGTTCGAAGGATTTACTTTACCTCGATGCATTCTTCAAATGTGGGCTTAAAAAGAATTAACTTAAACCGGCCGAATAACCACTATATGGCCTAGATAACGAGCCAGTAGCCGTTCAAAGGACAATACAGTTATAAGTCACCCTGGGCACGTACCCCAAAATAGTGAGTAGCACACTCACCTTCCTGGTTGTTAACTTACTCTCTATATACAATGCCATCCTAGGTCGACCGTGCCTAGCGATGGTCGGAGACGTCACCTTAATACCACACTTGAAAATGAAGTTTCTAATAGCATGCAGTATTACTGAAGTGCTGGGTGACCAAGTGACTGAATGGACGTGATACATATTACAGATAGCACCAGGTAGCGGCGAAAGGCTACAAAAGAATTGGACCATCGAGACGAAGTAACCCTACAACAGGCGCAATTTGGCAAGGCCATCGACCTCATACCACTAAATTCAGAGGACCCAAAAAAGTGTGTACAGATTGAGGGCTCACTCGCTGAACCCCTACGAGATGAACTGATAGCCTTCTTAAGGCGGAACGCAGATGTATTCACATGGACACCCGCCGATATGTTAAGGATTTCAGCCGGAGTAATGGTCCACAAGTTGGGTCTTGATCTTGACCGCAAACCCGTCAGGCAAAAGCGGAGGAACCACTCTATCGAAAAGCTCATAGCCATTCGAGAAGAGGTGAAGAAGCTATTGGACGCTAGGTCCATCAGAGAAGTCCAATACCCGGATTGGCTATCTAACGTTATCCTGATCAAGAAAGTAACGAAAAATGACAGATGTATATCAACTTCACCGACATCAACAAAGTCTGCCCAAAGGATGGCTTCCCTTTGCCAGGATTGACTTGCTGGTAAACTCTACTTCCGGATACGAGTTGCTGAGTTTCATAGACATGTACTCGGGTTACAACCAAATCTGAATGAGCTCAAAGGACGAGAAGCACATCTCGTTTATGACCGATCAAGGCACCTACTGTTACAAAGTTATACCTTTCGGTCTAAAAAACGTGGGCACAACTTACCAAAGGCTTGTGAACCAAATGTTTCAGAAGCAAATCGACCGCAATATGGAGCTGTATGTAGACGACATACTCGTCAAGAGTAAGACCACTAGCGACCATATTCGCAATCTGGTTGAATCTTTTGAGGTATTCTGTACACACCACATGAAGTTAAATATATCGAAGTGTGTTTTCGGAGTGTACTCAGAAAAATTTTTGAATTTATTGTCTCTTAACGAGGGATCGAAGCGAACCCAGAGAAGATCAAGGCCCACACGGATCTGTCTCCGCCACGAAGTGTCAAGGATGTTTAGAGGCTCACCGAAAGATTTGTGACGCTGTCCTGTGTCTTGGTAAAGTCGAGAGATAAATATCAACCTTTCTTCAAGGCTCTGAGAAGGACGAAGGCAAACAATTTTTAGTGGACGGCAGAGTGTCAGGTCACCTTTGATGAGCTGAAGCAATACCTAGCCAGTCCACCGTTGCTGACGTTACTAAGAGACGGAGAAGAGTTGTACCTCTACTTGGCAGTATTATAGACAGCTCTTAGCTCTATTCTGATATGCTAGGATTCTAACACACAGCGGCCAGTCTACTATGTAAGTAAAACGTTGACTGACGTAGAGACACACTATCCACGCGTCGAGAAGCTTGCTTTGGAACTCATCTTCTCGGCCCGTGAACGACCAAGATGCGCACAACTACCTACCAACAACGAATTGCTCGTTATTACAATAAGAAAGTAAAATCAAGACAATTTGAAGTTGAAAACTTGGTTTTGCGAAGCATACAGGCCACGGGCAAAACATCCAATCAGAACAAGCTTTTTCCAAACTGGGAAGATTTGTTCCTTATCTCAACCATTCTGCAAAATAGAATATATAAACTCTGAACCCAAAATAGCAAGTTGATCCCTCAAATGTGGAACGCAGTCTATCTAAAGTACTACTACCAGTGAAGAGCCAGGTAAGTCATCTGTGTAATCTGAGGCATGATTGTAACACACACTATTGATTAATAAAAGATACTATTTTCCCTTTTCATTTACATATTGTTTCTTTTCTTTCTTTTTGTTTCCATGTGAATGCTTGAGTATAGGCTGCATAAAAATAGACAACCTAGACTACCCCTAAGTCGTATGGGTTTTCACTCGTTCGCAATTAAACATTGGTTATCTGCCCATCAGCGGCCGATTTAAATCTTGATCATCCAAGTGGCCCGTTAACGACTGACTTAGCCATTGGTCATCCAAACTGCCCGTAAACGGTCAAAGTAAACCTTGACCCCATGCCAAGCGGCTTGTAAGCGATCGAATTAAACATTGGTTCCATCCCAAGTGGCCCATTCGCGGTCTAATACAAAACCTTAAGGGGCTTCAACGGCACATGTGACAACCAGTAGAAGATAGTGCAATCAATCTACGGTGGTCAATAAATCAGGACAAAGTGTGAAAGAATAAACGCTCCAACAGAAGGCCGGCCGCCCAAAATCATAACATGGGCAGCGCCACATAAGACGAAAGCTAAACTCGTTAAACGAAAAGTGTGCTCGTATGTAAAAGCGGCTTGACACAATGACTCATCCTGATGTCTCCTCAAAGACTAAGGATCCCTCTGAGGGCACGACACACTTCTCTAAATAGTCAGATTGCGACAGTCATCGATCCATTCCACACAAAGTGCGAAAAGCCAGATGACTAGCCAGCACAAAAAGAAATGACTAAAGAGAAAGCCAACAAAATTCATGAACCTCGATATGTCAACAAAATCCAATTCTTTAATAATAAGGTTTATTTACAAGTACAAAGAAGAATAGAAAAGTACAAAAATCCCAACTAGGAGGCAGAGCTCCTAGAAGGACGCAGAAGAAGCCCCTATGCACCCTAAGAGAAGTCATTCAAGTCCCCACACCGCTAGGTGCCACAGTTCAAGGGGTCAATGACGCCAGTAGGAAAGTCAGGATCCACAACCTTCACAATCCAGCAATAGATGTTGACGCCTTCCCAGAGCCTGGCCCACAGCACTTGAGTGACCTCCTCAGGGCACAATAGAGTGGACAGCTCGTTCTCCAATGAGACTATCTTCACCTAGAGTTCGTCTACCAACCCTGCTTACTGCACCCTCAGCTTAGACAGCTCTGCTTGGAGTGCAGCCTTCTCCTTCTAGTGCTTTCAAACTTGAGTACTCAACTGGCTCAGCTGCTCCCTTAGCTGGAGAATCTCCTCCTCCTTGTCCTCAATCATCGCCTCCTGATGGCGCAGTCCCTTAACCACTACGCCTACTATCTTCTCTTGCTGCAAGAAAAAATCAAAATTAGGCTACAACGGCAGAGAAAGAAGAAAAGGGAGTAACACAGCTTCGAGGGAATTACCGAAAGGACTTTGCGCTTCTTCCTTCCTGATGGGCCTTGTGACTCAGGCCTAGGCGGTGAAAACTCCTTCGGCATGCCCGCTGAGAGACTTAGAGCAGCAGCCTCCTAAGTCTGCTCCACAGTAGCTTCACCGGCGAACTCCAATAGGATGGCCGAGAGACTTGAAGCTATAGCAAGCTCCGCGATGACTTCACCTGCTTCAGTAAGTTCTCCGGAGACCAGCTCCTCCGGCTCCGCAGGTGGATCGGCGGCTGGCTCCTCCAATCCGGCGGCTTCAAGCATCAACTCCACTAGTGCCACCAAGTCGCTCGGCAGTGATGGCTCAACGCCAACGCCTCCCATGGCAGCTCTCTCCCTAGCTCCGAAATCCACCGAAGAAGCCTCAACCCCAAACGCTTGCCAATACTAGCCAGTCGACCGGCCATAAGGTAATCTGGCACGGTGGAAGACGAGGAAGCAGGCTCAGCTAGCGTAGCTCTGTTCTTCCTAGGGTTGCTAGGAGGATCACCGATTGCGAGAGCGCCAGCTTTCGTCTTGTATTGCGATGCCGCCGGTGGAGGAGTCTTGAACTTTTGGACAGGTGAGGGACGACCCCAACGAGCTATCCTTGGACACCAGGTGATCCCTCCTGAACTCGGAGAGATGCCCCTCACCAACTACAGCAGTGGCTCCACTGCCTCCACCTCCTTCTTAGTGGGCTTCACGGTGAAATCGCCAGAAACCTTGCCCCAATCCCGAAACAAGGGCCAGCTGCTAGCAGCACGAACAAAAAAGAAATGGTCCTTCCAATTCTTGACCAAATCATAAATTGTGCTGCTAATGCACAGCTCTCGAGGGACAAGAAAATCCAGTCCTCACTCTGGGTGAATCGAAATATTACATTGATGGCCTCCACCGTCAGCAACCGGGAATGGTGGCGGAGGACTATGCACATCGAGCAAAGGTGATGCACGGTGTTCACGTGAAGTCCTGCGATGGGAACACCAAACGCCATGAGAATGTGGAGTAGCTCCTCTGGAATTGGGAGGCGAAGCCCACTTTGTAGGTGTGTCTCATATATAGTGATGTGGCCAGCAGAAAGAGAGGAAGCCTATCCTGCTCCCCAGGCATTGAAAATACAATGTGTGATGGGATATTGTACTTAATAAACAGCCCTCTCGCTTTGTCGGTAGAAATGACCGAACGGATTTTAGTGACTGAAGGAGCCATGAGAACAATGCAGGGAGAGAGACGAATACTTAAGATTTTAAGGGAGAAGGTGTGAAAAACTTGAACTATCGCGTGGTTTTTATAAAAATCGCCGCAGTCGAAATAAAGCAACACATCGGGAAGGCACAACAATCATACGAAACGTGTCGATTCCGAAGAGGGTGCGTTTAAATCAAATTCTCTGGCAAATTAATTGTAAGGATTGCAAATTCATTGCATGACGACATGTAGTAGAGAACAACAGGCCACTCAGAGTCCTGAAACGACTCTGTAGCCATTCGATTGCCCATCTGGTGGCATAACGGAAGAACACATGAATCTCAATCCATACGATTCTTCAGATTCTAGTATAACAGACAACAAATCCGGTCAACATTCTTCCCACTCAGTTCTCCAGATTCTATCGTCGTGGTCAACAAATCTAGTCATTCTATCGTTGCGATCAACGAATCTGGTCAACACTTTCTTCAACTCAGTTCTCCAAATTCTAACATCGCAATCAATGAATCCGGTCAACAGTCTTTCCGGCTGAGTTCTCTGGATTCTCGCGTTGCGGTTAACGAATCCAGTCAATGCTTTCTTTAGTTTAGTTCTCTAGATTCTAGTGTTGCGGTTAATGAAATCCAATCAACGATTTGGTCAACAGCCTCTCCAGCTCAGTTCTCCGGATTCTAACATTGCAGTCAACGGATCCGGTTAACATATATTTCCGCCCCGTCCATCGGATTCGAGCGCAACGGTCAATAGACTAGTTTGAAGTTTTGAATCCAAGGAACAGCCCGACGCGTCCCATCGTGAACATGCTGGAGGCAGAATCCCAGACCACCAGCATGGGAAGCAAGTGATGAGGACGCTAGTAGCAAGCCGGCCCAAAAGTCGTAAATAGCCCAAAATCAATGAAGGCCCACCTGTACTTGGGATGGTCAACGATACCGTTGACCGAAGAAGCAGCAAGCAAGTCAATCACAGCCCAGAATAAACGCGGCCCATATCTTAATCGGCCCACACGCACCTTTCCAGGCCTCAACAGTCATCTATCTTAATTCTCCGCATCTCCAAGAAAGACAATCTCCACTATAACAATAACCTCCCAAAATCGAAACATATCCCGAGAGGAAGGGCATGAATCAACACGCAATCCATAAAGGCAACCCTAACAGTTACCATGCGTAGAAGAAAAGTAATCCACCTTCTTGACCATTATAGCCAAGAATAGCGCCCACACCCATGCTGGGGAAGGCAATAATCCCCACAGAAGGTGGGCATTCCACCTCGCTATGTAAAGAAGGCAACGAAAGACCATGGCTATAAAAGGCCATGGAAATTGACTCCACAGACACTCTCTCTTGCCTACTTAACGCCCTCTAGTATACTAAAGCTTACAAAAACTCTCCATGCTCTCAAGCTTTACTACGCTCTCTTCCTTGCTCTTTGCCACTTGTTCCCTGCAAGCTAAGTGATGAGAGACAAACTGCTTTCTACAAGCATCCTAACTCGATCCACTCTCTTCACAAGTGCACATCCCATTAACATTTGTAAATATACTCCAAGCATTCATCTTTGCATTCATTGCATTTTACCTTCTCATCTTCAGAAGACTTGTTACTGACTTGAGCGTCGGAGTATTTTCGGTGGGACCAAATCCCGCCGTCACCTGACCTCTTATTTTAAGTTATAGTGTGCAGGATTCTATGCTCGGCGGACGGAAACCAAAATCTGACGGACATCTCGACTTAAGCCCGTTCGAAATTTGGATCCATGACGCATCAAAATCAAATCTAGTGTAGAAATAAAATCAATGTTATTTTGGAAATCAAATCTCTATATCTATTTGAAAATAAAATCAAATCAAATATTTGCGTCCATGATCTCCACATCATCAAGCTTCTGAAAATGGCAGGCGAATTGTATTAGGAAGTAGAAATCAACATCTATTGAAACTGGCAGAGAAGTCACACATGTTCAAAATATCAACTTCTTGCCACTACACAAAATTTCAATACCGAAAATCTTTATGTATCATTAGAAGAAAGAATATTGATCATATAAGTAGCCATTTAATTGATAATTTAAGTTAGCATTGAACCTAATGAAAATTTTAGCATGTGTGTGCAACAATAACCTTTGTCAATGAAGCACAATAACAGGAAGCTTTTGTTCCGACATTACATGAAGCACAGTGTCATCCTTTATTGTTTTCAATTCAATGTTGATGGGAATTCCAGATCATTCAACACCCCAAATGCACGTCAATTCTCAGTTTCATCAGCCTATCATTTTCCCACTGATCCTAATTAACGTTGAAAATTGACATTAGCAGAACGCCATGGATGACATGTTTGGCCTTCCCATCCATGGACATCTGCTCTGGGTGCGAATCGTATTAATCAATGGGTGACCTAGATTGCACTCGTCCAGCATCCTATGAATTACAATAGAACCAAAGTTCGTAACACACAAAGCTGACACATAGTAAGAAGTGATAACAAAATAGCTAATGTAATACCGTAAAAAGAGTTTCAATCTTCTTCAAACCAGTTAAAACAGTGAAAGTCCGTATTATCGGCCAAGTCAAGTGAAATTGATCAAGTTACAGTTAGAATCAATGTAGGTCTGCTAACAAGCCTTTGCATCAAAGAAATGATATATTAAGTTCATGCAATTTCACTGGTGGCATAGGCCGCAAATTGGAATAGGAAATGGGTTGAGCTGACTGAAAAGTGTTGTTTTAACCTTTAGGAAAAGGCTCTCATGTGGAGCTAACATGGCTGATTGCATACAAATATAGCCAAATTCAAATGAGACGACAGATGGTCAAAGGCCTGAGTCAAACTACCATAGGAAAGCCCACCTTGCTAGCTAACATAGAATTTCAATATGCATGTCCAATTGCCCTATTTGGATCTATCATGTCTGCATAGGACACAGCAGCACAAATTTCATGTGCACTATGTTAATAACAAAGATTCACACATAAATGCAAATATGGGTCGATATTTCACAATTTGTTACTATATCAACAATATATCATGATATATCGGTAAATAAACTCGATATTTAGCTAATATATCAGCCAATTTAGCCCTATCAGCTTACAATTCTTATAATATTTTTCTATTAGATATAATTGATATCGATATGTGTTGTCCGATACTGATATGTATTGTCTAAAACTAATATGATTGCAATAGTTATTAATATTTATTTTCATCCATGATTCCGCAACATGAACAGACAATCAACATAATAGATCTAATTCACTAAGAAAATCAATAGGATCATTAGTATATAAGCATCCTTCCACAGGCAATCTGCAATTAACAACAGAAAATTTTTCATCCATGTTCTTTGACTAGTAACAACAACAGATTAGTTCCCAATCTGCAATTAACAACATGGAACTTGCAGAATTGAAGCAAGAAAGAATTTCTGCAACCATTCACTACTTTGAAAGTACAGAAAGTAGTTTTCCCCGGTTGACTTGTAATTACTAAATTTACATATACATTCAACTGAAAACCACGGTGGCTAGAATAACATATATACATCAAAGAGGCACCAAAAGAAAAAATTTGCCTGCCCATCTTGGAGTCTTTAATGTACTCCTTGTTCTAACAAAGAGAACAAAGCCTTAAATCTTATTAAAGAAGATCGGCTATATGAATTAACATACACCATTCCATTAGTATCATAACCTCCAAGAGTAAAATTAATTTTAAATTATTTCTTATCACCTCACACTAAGTTTTTTTACGTCTTTCTTTCTTTCCTCCCGATTCTCATTCATTATCGCTTTCGTCAAAACTATATTGATCTGCTTACATCATTCCACTAGTATCATAACGTCCGAGAGTAAAAGCAATTATAAATGATTTTTTATCACCTCAATCTAAGCTTTCATACGTCTTTCTTTTTTTCTTTCTCCAACTACAACTAATTCATACTTTCTCACGAACACTTCATTTAACATATATTTTAAGTGTGCATACTACGTTAAATGTCATTTTTTTACCTTATCTTCTAATATACACATTGCTGTATGCTTAAATATTATCATCCATTATCCCTTTCATCAAAGCTTTTCAACACCAAGGGAAAATCAGAATGACCTTTTTTAAGTCATAGTAACATGGATGGCCAGGAGACAACAAAAACCAACAAAAAAAGCTAAATGGAGTCCAGGAGACATTTCACTGATGCCCATTTCTTATACTGGCAATTTATGCTCTCCATGAGGCCCTTTAATACAGAAATTGCAAAAAGATTGACCATAGACCTTTTTCTAGGACAAAGACATGCAAATAGACTGAAACAGGAAAATTGGCATACATATTGCAATCCGTAGTTCCCCATTTATCCTAACTGTTACAGCAAGACCTATAATATAATTAGTTCATAACAGAATAATCCCTACAAAGATTTCACTTTCTAAGCGTAGGCCGATTTAAGTACCTGGCATGCTACCCTCCATTGGATGAAAAAGAAGACTCTCAAAGAAAGCTATTTGGTTGTGCCCCAACCTATCCTCTGGTTATTGAACAGCCCAGCTTTACCACACGCTCAAAATACAGTAACCTGCATTGTAGCCAGAGGAAGAAAAAGATTTACCATTTACTGTGATCAGAAAGAAAAGATTTACCAGGAGGACCAGAGGTTTACACTCAACTGCAAAATATATAATTACTATAGCAGAGAAAACAAACAACAAAAGTATAATCTCAATAAATTCCATAAAAAAATTAGTATGAAGGATTATATTCCCTTTCCAAGTAAAAAGGAGTACTCGACCACTCCCCAGATAAGCCCAAATCTGTTTCCCACACTTCTCAAAAGCTCCCACAAATTCCATAGTGACATATATCAGTAGTCCCAAAAGGAAAACAGTTTAGACTCCGAGGCAACACAGAAGCAAAAAATACACAAATGTTCAATTGTAGATACAGTAAACACAAATCGATTTTCTAGCTTATTAATCACCACCGATAATCACAATAAACAGTGCAAACAATAAATCAACGCAAAAGTAAATGGCAAAAAAAACCTCAAGAATCAAACAGTTCTTAGGTAAAACTCTTCAAGTTTCTATAGCTAGTAAAAACAAATCTAGTAATAAAAGTTAACTTACAGTCAAAATGAAACAAATACACTAAACATTAGTTGTGAATTTATTCTTGACTTGTGGCCCCCTACCAAAAAACTCTTCGGATTTATTCAAAGAAATGGAATCGAATACCTTTTAATCTTTTTATAGGCTTTGCTTCATGATCGGTGAATTTCCAACACTATTACAAATCCAGTGTCCATGCCATTGATGAAACTTCAAACAAAAGCTTAGAGACTGGAATAAATGTTAAGGGATTTAGAATTTTGCGAATGAGAAAACCAAGGCAGATCATCCTCTAAGTGGAATGAGGTTTTCTCCTTCAAGATCACTTCTAATACAAAAGGCATCAACTTGAGAGCTCCCACAATTTCAATACTTGGACAGCTAGGTCAAATATAAGTGGCGTATTTATATTGTAGAGGAAAAATAGGATTAGAGATGTGCAAGCAATGTAAAACAAACACAAGTGCACATATCATTCGCTCTTCAGGCATGACCTTATAGTGTTACACGCACGAGAGCTTATCAGGTGTGCATTAGACAGGACTTCACCATTCATGCTGCCATCAGGCATGCTTGGTTCAATCATGGACTTTGCCAATAATAAAAATCCCTACT
>JAODPA010017356.1:0-13180 GCA_025585075.1 Nepenthes mirabilis
ACATGTATTTTATAAAAATTATATAATATAAGAGTGAAATTGTATGCATGCAAGGTATAAACTCTATATACGATAATAATACATGATGGTTACTTAAATTAATTGATGCGTCACTGGATCCAAGTTTCGAACAGATTCAGGTCAACGGGGTTGTCTGAATTCGGCTCCGTTTTCTAAGTCTGGATTCTGTACACCACTATAGTAAATAAGAGGCCAGGTGTAGGTATGATGTTATCCTATCGAAAAAATTTTAACACTCAAATCAGTAATCGACCTTCGAACTTTTAAGAAGGTAAAGAGAAATGGGAGCAGTGAGAAGATAAAGAGTGTTTGGGATGGAGGTTTGGTTCTCAACACAAGAGGCTTTTCTGTGGCTCGTGAGGAGCGCGATCTCTTAACACTATATTCGCAAATAACGTAGTGAGAGACGGAGAGAGTTAAAGTTCTATAAGCGTGGGAGCATGAAGAACTGTTAGAGCTCTATGAGAGCTTTTAAGAGCTTTTTAGCAGAAAAGGGAGCCTCTGTAGTCTGAGCAATGTAATCTCAATAGTGAGTGTTTGTAGTCTTAGAGGTTAGCGTGCCCTGGAGTGAAGACTCCGTAGGCTTTTATAAATGAAATGCTGGACAACCTTCATTGGGCAGGAAGGCTTGATTCCTGCAATCTGTTGGATGACCTTCCATGGGCAGGAGGGCTTGATTTCTACAATTTATTGGGATTGCTTCCTTTCCTAGCAGGGAGCTTTAATAGTGGTTATGCCTCCCTGGATTACTCGCCTTCCTTCTGCATCTTGTTACCGTTAGGGCTTGTAGTGGGCAGGAAGAGAGAATTTGGCGCTTTCCTCATGGGATGTGCGCTGAATCTACTAGTACCCGTTATAGTGAAGATTGTCTTCTGGAAATGCGCAAAATTAGTAAAGAGAGCTGTTGTCGGTTATGTACGAAGGTGTAGGCCCAATTGGGTCTAGCCCACATGAGGTTTGCTCTCTTAGGTCGGCTTGCTCTATTAGGTCAGCCTACTGTAACACTTTCGATCAACAGAAATGTTGATCGTCTCATGGGGAGCCTGTTGGTCACCCAACTTGGCCTCTCATCCGGTTAATGCCTGGCGTTGACCCTCCAGGCGCGTATTTGGGCCTTTGTGGATCTGGATCGTCTCTCTTCTTGGGCCAGCCCACTATAGGCATACCCATCACTAACCCCTCATACTGGTGGTCTGTGTTTTGACCTCCAACATGTTCATAATGGAACGTGTCTGGCTGTCGTCAGTTAATGTCTATTGGACTCGTGGCGGAGTTGTTGATCGTCTAAGGCAAAGCCTGGAGTGCTTCTGAAGAACCGATCGGATTCGTTGACCGTTTAGGCCAAAATTCGAAGAATTGTGGAAGGGCACATTGACCGAATTTGTTGATTATTTAGGCCAAAATTTAGTAAATTGACAAAGGGAATGTTGACTGGATTCATTGACTGTTCAGATCGAAATCCGGAGGATTTGTTGAAGGAAATATTGACCGTCTAGACTAAAATTCGAAGGACTTGTTGAAAAAAATGCTGACCGGATTTGTTGACCGTCTTGGACAAAATCCGGGGACTCATGGGAATTGGAATAACGCGGCATCATTAGCCAGACTAACAGACGAAAAGGCGAACACGTGTCTACACACAGTGAATTCAAGATCACGGTAATTAATGTGTCAAAGGATCTGATTCGACGGCGTCTATTCACGAAATAACACGTGGTAGCAATGATGGCGCATGTTTATGAGACCGTTAGTGTGCTCTATGTTCACATTGCCCTTTAAGTTGTCCGTTCGTTTTATTTTTGAATTTCCCATGCTTTTCGTCATCTTCCCTTGCTGGAAAAACCCTAAGTGTTTTGCTACCTTCTGCACTTCCACATCCATCGCTTCCTCTGTTACGGAAATTGTTTTGATCCTCAGAGAAGATGACGTGAAGGAGTTATACGTGGAGTATAACATTCCTAAGGAGGTTGCCTTCCGAGTTTCTGGGAAGGAGGATAGGGTGTTCTTACCGCTTAAGAGCTATGTGACCATCTACAACCCATTTGAGTAGTGGGCTACGCGTTCCAATCCCTGACGAATTGCTAGCAATTTTTCGGGCACATCAAGTCCCAATCACAAGTTCCACGCAAACGTGGTGTGATATTTATACTACTATATATTTGTTTGTCAGCGTTCAAGGCGACTGACAGTGGTGATGGTCAGAGGGCTGTTTAAGTTTAACCAGGGAGCGGAGTGGATCTCCCTAGCCCCAGGCGGTAGTTTCTACGTAAGCACTGCCATATATGACTCCTTGAAGAATTGGAAGAACCGGTTCTTCTTTATTTATGTTGGTGAGTCCTGGCCGTTTCCAAGGAGTAGGGTAAGGTACCCGAGATCTATACTAGGATGCCCTCTGAGGAGGAGATGGCGTCCCTAGAGTGGCTGGTCAAATTGGTTGAAAGCCATATTGTGGAGTTTCGGAGAGACCACTTGGTCTCTCGCGCTGAGGCCAAAAAGGCCAAATGGGGGCCTCATTCTTTTGAGTAGAAGGTAAGGGAGACACCCAGAAAGAGGAAGGTTGGGGCCCTTATGATCAGAGAGCCACCTAGTGAGGGGTCTCTTGAGGGTCCAAGGGTGAAGAGAATGGTGATGCCCTCTTCATCCTCCTCCCCCGGGCCAGGGAGTGTGATGGTTGGCCAGCTTTTGGGAGTTGGCAATAGCTCCAGTTTGAGCGGTGTTGAGTCTGCTGATGAGGCCTATAGGTCCAAATTACGCTCCTCTGCCAGCTACGATGTTTTAGCCTTGTTGCAGCCAGAGCACTTGGCGCAAGTGAAGCTCCCTACAGAGCCCATAGTGGAGTGGGCCGTTGATCCGCAAGAGGAGATGCCATTCAGGGAACCCAAGGAGGTGCCTGCTATGTCTCCAGGAGGCTCAAGGTGCACCAACTGCTAGTGAGCCTGTTTAAGCTATAGGAGTGATTATGGAGAGGCAGGAACAACCCTCTGCCAAGGAGCCGGTAGGGACAAAGGATCTTTCTGAGGAGCTACCAGAGGAGCTTGCGGTGGAGGCCACTGCCAGGCCTGTTTAGAAGGGGTCCACTTCTAGTCTTCGGTCGCCGGAGCCAAGGCTGTACGTCAAGCCAAAAAGGCCGGTGCGAAGGATTTGGCAGGTATACTTTTGTAACTTGCCATGCCTTTGATTTTGTTGTCACTGACGTTCATTGTTTTCGCAGACTGACAAAGTTGCAAGCAGTTATTGAGGCGCTCGGTCAGAGAGATAAGGTAATCTTCGATAGGGATATGGAGATTGCCTAACTCGACGTGGAGTTGGAGGCTCTGAAGGCAGAGCATCGGGAGGAGGCGACCGCCTTGGAGTCTATGCTGGCGGGCTTAGAGGTAGAGAATGCCAGGCTAAGGGAGGAGAACACTCACTTGAAGGATGCTGTGGTGGCCGGCCTGGTGGAGGAGAACGACCGACTGAAGGAGGAGAATGCTTGCCTGGAGGAGCAGGCTGAACAGGCCATAAGGCATATTGACCAACTCAAGGGGCAGATGACCACCCTGGAGACTGAGATGAGCCTTCATATTCGCTCTCACGAGGTCTCCGACATGATGTTGACGCAGTTATGGGAGGAGGTCAATATCAACCGACGTATTGCACAGCTAATTGACCTAGATTTTCTAGTGGAGTTTCTTAACCCAGCGAATCGGTCTACCCTACGTCGCGAGAGTTTCGTGGGGGAGCCACAGAGCGGTCGAGGGCCACCACCACCTCCTTAGCCTTTTGTGATCTTAGCTTTTTTTTGTTCATTGATGTAAATATATATTGTCACAAGCACTAAAATGAGTGTTTTTATTGACGTCACGTGTCTTTGCTTTTATTACTATTTTTAAATTGTCCGTTGTTGTACTGGTTGGCCAACTTGGTGTACCATTCGCAAGTTGGCCGTCCGCCTTATTCAAGGCACTACTGGCGCTTCCCGAAGGAATTTTGTCATTGGGGAGACACCGAGGTTGACGTTGAAGTCATACCAAGCCTGCCTGATACTCACGCACGAGTAAGGCTTGGTGGCGCTGCCCAAGTGCAGACTTGGGCAGCCAGCTCTGGAGGAGTGCTTTGCTCCGGTCGACCATTGTTGACCAATCACGTTATCTCCTTATGAAGGAGGTTGTCGTGTCTGCTGTGCAAGCCCCCTAAGATTTTGACCGTGAACGGGCTATTTAGATGATCAAGGTTTAGATACAACCGCTTATGGGCCGCTTGGATGACCAGTGTTTAGGTTCGACCATCTACGAGCCTCTCGGATGATTGAGGTTTAGTTAAAATCGCTCATAGACCGGCTGGATGACCAATGTTGAAATACGACCGCTCATGGGCCGCTTGGATGATCAAGGTTTAGTAACGAGTGGGAAAAAATCCGCCTGACTTAGGGGCAGTTTAGGTTGCCTAGTCCTACAATAAAAAGACATACAACATGCAATATGTACGAAAAAAGAAGAAAACCAAACACATCATACAAAAGAGAATATTTATTTAATTAATTTGAAATTGAGTACATGCACTTACATACAAACATGTGAACTATCTACCTGGACCCTTACTGGAAGTAGCACTTCAGGTGGATCACGTTCCACGTCCGTGGAAGCAACTTTTCATCCTGGTTTCGGAGCTTGTATGCTCCGTTTCACAGGATAGCGGAGATTAGGAAAGACTCATCTCAATTTAGGGAAAACTTATTCTGGTTAACAATCTTGCCTGTAACCTCGATACTTCGTAAGACCAATTCTCCAACGTCGAACTGTCGCATTTTTACCTTGTTGTTGTAATAGCGGGTGATTCGCTATTGGTAGGCTGCAATCTGTATCCTAGCAGCGTTGCAGGCTTCCTCTAGCAAGTCTAGGTGTTTTCGGAATTTTTGGGAGTCACCTTGCGGGTCATAGAATTCGACCCTAAGATAGGGAAGCTCGATCTCAATTGGGATTACCACTTCAGTCCCGTAGTAGAGACTGAAGGGTGTCTCACGAGTTAGCACCTTTGGAGTCGTCCCATCAGACTAGAGGACGGAGGGCAGCTCGTCCACTCAGGAGTCCCTTGCGTCCTCTAGCTTGGTCTTAAGGTGGCAGAGTAGCGTGAGGTTCGTGACCACCAACTGTCCATTCATTTAAGGGTACGCCACCAAAGTGTGGACCAGGCTAATGCCTCTGCAGGTGTAATACTTGATGAAGTATTTTTTAAAAAATTGGGTTCCGTTGTCAGCCACTATGACCTCTGGAATGCCAAACTTGCTGATTATGTTCTAGCGAATGAATTCAAGAGCGTAGTGTTCCGTGATCTTGACCAGCGGGATGGCCTCGACCCACTTAGTGAAGTAGTCAATGCCTACAATAATAAACTTTCTTTGCCCTGTTGTAATGGAAAACAGGCCGAGAATGTCAAGCCCCTACTGTGCGAAGGGCCAAGAAGCCTGGAGGGACTTCAGCTCGGCGGACAGCAGGTGGTGAAGGTTGTCGTGAAGCTGGCAACTCTCACACTTCTTTACAAATTCAGTGCATCCTTCTTTATTGATAGCCAGTAGTAGTCCTATCGTATGATCTTTAATGCCAAATTCTTGTCGTCGATGTGCGATCCACAAAATCCAATGTAGACTTCGCCCAAGGCATAGTCAGCCTCCTCTGGGGTGAGGCACCGGAGGTACAAAGTTGAGTAACCGTGATGATACAGCCGTCCATCTACTACAGTATACCAGCAGGCCATCTTCTTGATCCGTTTGGCCTCATTTGCGTCTTCTGGCAATTCTCCGTCCGTCAGATACCTTTAGTATGGCATCATCTAATTTTTCATCCCAGAGATCTACATCACTTCCTGTTCCTCTATGCTAGGAGCGCTCAAAACCTCTTGCATGTCCCTCGAGTACTGCTCTGGGTTTTCGACCGCCACCGCTCTGGTCAGTTGGTCGACCTTCCAATTTTCAGTTCTGAAAATATGGACCAGGGTCAACCTGTCGAAACTCCGACCTTACTTTTGCAAGTACTTAGCCAAGTGTGGGTTACTCGCCTCGAAGCTCCCGTTAACTTGGTTAACAACTAGCACAGAGTCACTGCAAACAGCCAATGGCTTGGCTGAGAACTCTTTGACTAGTCTTAACACAACTAACAGAGTTTCATATTCAACAACGTTGTTGGTGGCTGGGAAGTCGAGTCTAAGGGAGTACTTTACCTCAAACCTATCAGGGGGTCTTGAGGACCACCTTAGCACCGCTACTTGAGTCCGTAGACGATCCGTCTACGTGGAGGACCCATTTCGACACTCCCTCATGCTGTTCTATATCCTCAGGGGCCTGTCATTCAAGATTTAGGGTTGTGATCTTGACGATGAAGTCAGCCAGAGCCTACCCTTTAATGCCCGATCTAGACCAAAATTTAATGTCGAACTCTCCCAATTCGATAGCTCACTTCACCAGCCGCCCGAAAATATCAAATTTCTGGAGAATGTTCTTCAGAGGCTGGTCGATGAGATTAATCACATGGTACGCCTAGAAGTAGGGCCTCAATTTCTGGGAAAAAAAATAAGCAGTAAAGCTAATTTCTCTGCGTGCGAGTAGCGTGTCTCTGGGTCAATCAACATCTTACTCACGCAGTAGACCGACCCCTGAGTGTCAGAGTCCTGGTGTACGAGGATGGAGCTGAGAGCCGCCTTTGACACCGCCAGGTAAAGGTGCAACTCCTCTCCGTCCTTGGGTGACGTTAGCAGTAGCGGGCTGGCCCGATACTATTTCAACTCTTTGAGGGCTGCGTGGCACTCCGTCATCCATTGGAAGCCATTTGACTTCATCCCCCTTAGATACTTAAAGAATGGCCGGTACTTATCACCATACTTAGTTAAGAAGCAGGACAAGGCTGCCAATCGTCTGGTCAGCCACTGGACACCCTTGACGCTTCGTGGTGGAGCAATGTCCACAAGGGCCTTGATCTTCTTTGTGTTTGCCTTGATCCCTCGTTAGGAGACAATGAAACCCAATTATTTTTTCGAGGCCACTCCGAAGATGCACTTGGCTGGGTTCATCTTCATTTGATGTGCGCAGAGCACTTCAAATGATTCGGCCAGGTCGCGAACATGGTTGCTGGAGGTCCTACTCTTGACGAGCTTGTCATTGACGTACAACTCCATATTGTGGCTGATCTGCTTCTCAAATATTTTGTTCACGAGACGCTAGTAAGGGCTGTCGTGGGCGAAGCCCCTGCTGAGAGTGGTCTTGCTCGGAGCAGAGCATTTGGAATATCCTGTTGGTGTTCTGCAAGTACTATACCAGATTTTGAAAGAAGGGTGTGGACACCCCATTGATCGTCCCGTTAACCATGGCACCAACAGCGTGGTCCAGGTCGAGATAGGTCACGTCTCTAGCAGGGTTGTTAGCTTGTGTCCTCGTATTCACCATTCTGATTAGCTTGGAAGGTGAAATTGAGAAACGTTTCTGGGAAAATGTGGTTGGCTTTTTGTAAGTGCTTCCCACAGACGGCACCAATGATGCGTCCCTGGATCCAAGTTTGGAACAGATTTTGGTCAATTGGGTTGTTTGAATCTGGCTTCATTCCCTAAGCTTGGATCCCGCACACCACTACAGTAAACAAGAGATCAGGTGTCGGCGGGATGTTATCCCGTCAAAAATATTCCGACACTCAAGTCAATAATCAGCTTTCGAACTTTTAAGAAGATAAAGGAAAATGGGAGTAGTGAGAAGATAAAAAGTGTTTGGGATGGGGGTTTGGTTCTTGATGTGAGAGGCTTTTCTGTGGCTCGTGAGGAGCAGGTCTCTTAGCGCTGTGTTCGAAAGGAACGTAGTGAGAGAGGGAGAGAGACAGAGTTCTGTAAAGGTGGGAGCTTGAAGAACTGTCAGAGCTCTTTGAGAACTTATAAGAGCTTTTTAACAGAAAAGGGAGCCTCTGTAGTCTGAGCAATATGATCTCAACAGTGAGAGTTTATAGTCTTAGAGGTCAGCGTGCCCTAGAGTAAAAACTCTATTGGCTTTTATAGATAAAATATTGGACGACCTTTATTGGGCAGAAAGGCTTGATTCTTGCAATCTGCTAAACGACCTTCTTTGGGTAGGAAGACTTGATTTCTGCAATCTTTTGGAATTTCTTCCTTTTCTAGCAAGGAGCTTTAATGGTGGTAATGGCTCCCTAGATTACTCGTCTTCTTTCTATATCTTGTTACCGTTAGGGTTTACAGTGGGCAAGAAGAGAGAATCTGGCGCTTTCTACATAGGACGTGCATTGAATCTGTTAGTACCCGTTACAATGAAGATTGCTTTTTGGAAAGGCACGAAATTAGGGAAGAGAGCCATTACTGGTCGTGTACGGAGGTGTGGGCCCAATTGGGCCTGACAAAATCAGACTTGCTCTTTTATGCCGGTCTACCATAATACTTTCGATCAACAGAAATGTTAATCATCTTATGTGGAGCCTGTTGGCCACCCAACTTAGCCTCTCATCCGGTTAACGCCTGGCGTTGACTGTCTTGGCGCGTATATGGGCCTTTGTGGATCTAGGTTGTCTCTCTTCTTGGGTCAACCCACTATGTGCGTACCCATTAATGATAAATGTTCAAAAAAATAAAAAAATATTAGTAATAAAAGAAAAAAAGTTTAGATGCATTTACTTTATACTTGAATTCAGTAAAGATCTCCTAAATTTCAATTGATTTTCCTCTACCCTACCTTCTCTCTCTCCTTATTTTTATTTCTCTCTTCTCTTTCTCTTTCTTCTCTCAAAATTTCTATGAAAATGACTTAAAATTAACTAATGAGGTCTTATGTAGAAAATTGGTGCATATGCGTTTGTTAGGTACGTATCAGGCACCTATGCACAATTCGTACGGCGCACGGGCATTCCTTAAATGCGTATTAGGCGTTAACATTATATTTTAAAAATATACATGCGTCAATCGAGATAATTTAGGCATTAATTGGGTACAATTAATTTGTCTAAAATACACACAAGCACCCCAAAGATATTATTTAGGCATGACCTTACTATAAGAAATACATATATGTGTGAATTAGGTACTAGCTAAACGTTACTTGATTTAACTTATTCCGATTCAAAAATAATTTAGCCCAAAATCTCAATTGACATTGATAATTGATCAATTTAATTTAATTAATTACCATAAAATGATAATTTGGGATCGATACCTTATATTTTTTTCCTACTTATAAAAATTTCATCCTTAGAATTTGATGTACTTTAGTGCGGGAATAAAAGTAGATATTTCTTCTGGATCACATATTCTCTCTCCCAAGTGGCTTTCTCTAGAGAACGATTTCTTCACAATACTTGCACTAGTAGAATCACTTTTGTGCGAAGTATTTGATTTCTTCTCCCAAAATCTAAACCGATTATATACAATATATCTTCGCTAATCTTTAACAGTTCATGATCAATGATATGTGACGGGTCATGGATATATTTTTAGAGTATCAAAATAAGAACAACATTGTGGACATCCTCTGCACTCAAAGGTAGAGTTATTCATTATACTACTTTTCCGATTCTTTCTAGAATTTCAAAAGGTACAATAAATTGGCTTCAATTTTTACTTAAGCCCAAGTTGAGAGACTCCCTTCAATGGAGATATCTTCAAAAATACGTCATTTCTGACATCGAAACTCAACTCCGATCTTCTACGATTAATATAATTCTTTTGTCGGCTCTGAACAACCTTTAATCGATCTCAGATCAGTTGAATCTTATTAGATATTTCTTGGATAACTTTTGATCTCAAGAGTCTCCTATCTCTGATTTCCTTTCGATAAATTAGGGAACGATATTTTCTTTCATACAAAATTTTAAATAGGGCTATGTTGATACTCATTAAATAACTATTATTGTATACAAACTTAATCAACAATAAACAATCATTTCAATCCCCTTTCATTTCCATAATTAAAGCATGCAACATGTCCTATAGAATCCAGATCATTTGCTCCAACTGTCCATTCGTTTAAGGATAATATGCTATACTAAGTCTCAAACTGGAATCCAACTCCTGATATAAGGTTTCTAAAATTTCAAGACAAATTTTAGGTCTTGATCCGATGTAGTAGAAACTAGTAGTATTCCATGAAATCTAACTATTTCATTAAAGTATAGCCTCGCCAAATAGTTTTTAAAAATATCATATAAATTGCAATAAAGTGGGTTAACTTAGCTTATCTACAATCATCCAAACAGTCTCATGATTCCTCATAGTACTTGGCAATCTCATCATAAAGTCCATCGTTATATACTCCCACTCACATTTTGGGTGGCATAGGCTATAAAAGATCTGATAGTTTCTTATACTTAGCCTTTAATTGTTAATAAATCAAATATCTTTCTACATAGGCTACAATTTTTCTCTTCATATTCGCCACCAAAAGATCTTCTTCAACTATTAATATATTTTGTTAATCCCTAGATGAATAGTATATTTTGATCGTTGAGTTTTATTCGTAATTTATTCTTTTAATTTCTTAAAATTTGATATATTTATCTGCTTCCAAATCCTCTAGCTCAGATAATAAAATCTACCCATAACTTCCCATTCATATCTCTTGCAAAATTTACTAGAAATGGATTGTCCATTCGACTTTCTTTAATTATTTACAATATTTCCAATTATATTTGAAAATATGACAAAATTATTTGCGTACCTTGAGAATGCCTTTTTATATCACCTTTTTTCATACAATCTAACATTTTCATTTCTTTGATTTTCAAATGAGTCATTAGATTTATGAATTGGCGGCTTAAGGCATCCTCCAACGTATTGATTTTTCTCAATTGATAATGCATTTCGCAATTATAACTTTTTAAGAAATCCATCAACCTCTTTTGCCTCATCTTAACCCTTTTTGTAAAAATAAATATTTCAAACTTTTATGATCCAAATACATTAAAAATCTCTTCCCATAAAGATAGTGCATCGAAATTTTCAAAGTAAAAATCACCTCCACCAGTTTTAAGTCAAAGAAGTTACAGGAATATTAGTTAACTCAAAAGGTATGACTAAAAACTCGTAATACCATACCTCATTCTAAAAGTTGTCCTCACCTGTCCTCCTTCTTAATTTGTAATTGATGATAATCTAAATGGAGATCAATATTTAGAAACACTTCTACTACTTATAATTGTTTAAATCAATCCTCAATCCATGGTAACGGGTGCTTGTTTTTAATAGTTCATATTATTCAACTCTCATTAATTTATGAACAGTTGCCCATCCTTTTTTCTTCCCAAATAACACCAGTGCATCCCTTGATGGCACACTTAGCCTAATAAAGTATTTCTCTAAATATTCTTACAACTGTTTCTTCAATTCTTTTAATTCCGACAGTGTCATTCTATATGGGGCTTTCGATACTAGCACCACTCCCGACATAATCTCTATCTCAGATTGAACCTCTCGATTTGGCAGCTAGTGCAGGAGATTCTCTTAAAAAATATTTTCAAACTCATAGAACATGGGTATTTTTTTAGCGAAATCCAACAATACATATGCGAAAGTAAAAAAAAAAATGTAAGTTTATTTTCAAGCATCGTTGGAGACGAATCTGCATATTGGGTTGTCATTGCAAAAACTCTTTCCAAAGTGTTTGGCTTCCTCAGCATTTGCCTTAAGGGGTGAGGGCAGGAGTGAGGACAATTCTTGAACATGTGGCTTTATTTACCATAATTGAACTATGTCCCAAATAGCTTTTAGTAGGGCTTCACCCTATGCGGTTTCACACAATGATGGCACATGAGCTTTCATTGTTGAGGGCCCAATACTCTCGAGTGTTTAGTTCTTTTATTCCTTTTGTCCATCGACTTAGTCCTCTTATGAGATCTTGTCAATTTTAAGCTCTAGCCTCAACGAAGAACTTCCCCCTCTCTAGCACTTGCTCAAAAAGGTCTCGATCAAATACCTCTCAATAAGTCCTCAATTTCAATACCACCAGTTGCTTACAAATTGTGTTATTCAACCATTACAAAAATTTTATTACTCTTTTAACCTCGCCTAGGATGATGTGAGGAGTATAATGAAATAGCTTCATAAATTTTATATCGTACTCCACCAAGGTCCTATTTCCTTATCGTAAATGGGCAAATTCATTATCCTTCTACTTCCTTAAGCTCACCAGAAGTACTTCTTCATAAATACGTCTACAAACACATCCCAAATGATCTACTTGTTCTTAAGTCCCAAAATACTCTTCTTCATGGACCACAAATGGTCCACTTCTCCTTCCAGCTTGCATGAGTAAATACAACCTTCTCCTTCTCAGGACAACTTATAACCTCAAAAACTTTCTCGATTTGTCGTATCCAAATCTCCACCTTTGTGGAGTTTGGATCTCCCATGAACATCAACACATTTATTACTAAGCAATCGTATGCCACTATGGCCACCTTTTGATTTGCTACCACCGGTGCTGGATTTTGCTGCCCTTGGACCATTTTATCCATAACGTCTACCATCCAATCTATGATAGCAAGGTACTCCTCCTCTTGGTTGGGATTAGAGCTTGGTTCACCTTATCCAGCTGGCATCCTATAATCCTATCATAAGACAATTAACAAAATTAAATTCTTAAATCAAATAAGATACTCTCATTATGACCATTTTGATACCATTTTTTATTACATCCCTGATTCTAAAATCAGATTATTGAATTCTTAATTCATAAATAATTTAAATCAGACTTTACTCCTTAATTATTTAAAAATTAAATTATTTATTCAACTGGCAAAAATCCAAAATGATATCGGGATGCAAACCTGAATATCAAATACAGAAAATGACAAGGATTAAAATAATAATTCAAATCATAAGATTTAAATATTATATTCAAAAGTGATTTCAAATACTGACAATATAAAACATCAAAACATTCTAAGGAAAGACATACATACTACATCAGAGCAATCAAAAATTATAATTTAATCAGATTTTTAGATGAAATTGAAATCAAACTCATGACCGACACCATACATCCTGATAGACTTAATATAACCTAAATCTAAATAAACTAAACTATCGACAGAAAATTGTTGTTCTTTTGGAATGATAATACATGAAACTAATTAATAATCCTAGATCTATCCTCGAATAGCCATTCTTCATATCAAATCACCTACAAGAAAGTATTGAGCCTTTT
>JAODPA010017367.1:0-13180 GCA_025585075.1 Nepenthes mirabilis
TATACTTCTTATGGTTAAAAGTATATGGATCCTAGATGGCATCTATGATCCTGTGTTGCACCCAACTGGTTTAGTTTAGGTTTTCAATTGTGTTACGAATGACGGAATCAAAAAAAAAATCCGTTCCATCACATCTACTGAGACGCTTACTCCAGCTGGCGTGCCGCGAGCCTCCTACCGTACTTGAGGGGCTATAGACTGCGTAGTAGGAGATGATTTTGGAGCCTCCTACCGTACTTGAGGGGCCAGTGGGGATGAAGGATACTCCAGAGGAGCTCATGGCAGAGGTCACTGTCAGCCTTTCCCAGAAGGGGACTACTTCTAGTCCACCGCCTCTTGTGCCAAATCTGCACACTAGACCATATAGGCCAGTGTGAAGGGTCTGGCAGGTATATTTTCTGTTACCTTATGTTTAACTTTGTCGTCACTGATCCCCCTTTTTTACAGGCTGATAAGGTCGTATGTGCAGTTGTTAAGGCGCTCGGGTAGAGAGATAAGGTGATTTTCGATAGGGATACGGAGATTGCCTGGTTTGATTCGAAATTGGAGACTCTGAGGGCGGAGCACTGGGAGGATGCTGCTGCCTTGGAGTTTGTCATGGTTGGCATAGAGGCAGAGAACGCTAGCTTGAAGGGTGAGGTTGCTAGCTTGAAAGAGGAGGTGGCTAGTTTGAAAGAAGTTGTGGTGGCTGGCCTGGTGGAGGAAAGCGATTGTCTGAAGGAAGAGAACGCCTGCTTGAAGGAGGAAAATGAACGGGTTAAGAGACGTCTTGACCAGCTTGCGGGGCAGATGACTACTCTTGAGAACGATATGAGCCTCCGCATACGCCCTCACGTGGTAATAGATATGATGCTGTCGCGGTTATGGGAAGGGATTAATATCAGTCGGCGTATTGTGCGGCTGGTTGATCCTGAATTTTCAGTGGATCTTATTAACTTATCAAACAAGTCTGTTTAGCGCCGCGAGAGCCTCGTTCGGGAGCCACTGAGTAATTATGGGCCACCACCGCCTCCTTAGTTTTTGGTGACTTTAGTTCTTCTTTTTATACTGTGATGTAAATATACATTACCATAAGTAATAATATGAGCAGTTTTGTGTATGTCGCATGCCTTTGCTTTTTATGGCTGTTTTTATCTCGTATTTGTTGGTGTATTGGGCAGCTAACTTGGTACACTTTTTGCGGGTTGGCCGTCTGTCTTGTTTTAGGCATTCATGGTGCTTCCCAAAGGAGTGGAGTCATTGGGGGTGTTTTCAAAGTTGTCGTTTGCTTTATACTGGCCTAGTACTCGCTCATGAATAAAGCTTGGTGGCGCTACCCAAGTGTGGACTTAGACGGCCAGTTTTGGAGAAGCACTTTGCTCCTGTTGACCATCGTTGGTTGATCACGTTATTTCCTTGTGAAGGAAGTTGTCGCATGTGTTGTGTTAGCCCCCTAAGATTTTTAACCGCGAACGGGCTATTTAGATGACCAGTGTTTAGATACTATTAGTTATGGGCCGCCTGGATGACTAGCGTTTAAGTTCGATCAACTATGGGCCGCTTGGATTACTAAGGTTTATATACGACCATTTACGGGTTTCCTGGATGACCAGGGTTTAAGTTCGACCAATTATGGGCCGCTCAGATGACAGAGGTTTATATACGACTACTTATGGGTCGCCTGGATAACCAGGATTTAAGTTCGACCAGTTATGAGCTGCTCGGATGACCGAGGTTTATATACAGCCACTTATAGACTGTCTGGATTGCTAGGATTTAGTAATGAGGAGGTAAAAACTCACCCAATTTAGGGGCAGTTTAGATCATTTAGACCTACAATAAGAAAAATATACACATATACAATATAAAGAAGAAAACGAATACAATGTGCTAAAAGGAATACTTATTTTATTAATTAAAAATCGCATACAAATGATTACATACCAATATGCAGACCACCTACATGAACCCTTATTGGAAGTAGCGTTTGAGGTGGATCGCGTTCCATATTCGTAGGACCAACTTTTCGTCATGGTTTTGGAGCTTATATGCCCCGTTTTGTAGGACGGCGGAGATTAGGAAAGGCCCTTCACAGTTCAGAAGGAGCTTATTCCAGCCGGCTATCTTGCCTGTGGCATCGATACTTCGCAAGACCAAATCTCCAATGTCGAACTGCTGCATTTTTACCTTCTTGTTATAATAGCTGGCGATTCGGTATTGGTAGGCTGTCGTCTTCATTCTGGCAGCGTGTTTAGATGTTTCCAAATTTTCTAAAAGTTACCTTGCGGGTCGAAAGATTCTACATTAAAACTTGGAAGCCCAATTTCTACTAGGATTACTACTTTAGTCCTGTAGCAGAAGTTGAAGGGTGTCTCGCGAGTTAGTTCCTTTGGAGTTCTCCGATAAGACCAGAGGACTGAGGGAAGCACATCTATCCAGGAGCCCCTTGCATCCTCTAACTTGATCTTAAGTCTGTGGAGTAGCGTTCGATTTGTGATCTCTACTTGTCTATTTGTTGAGGGTATGTCACCGAAGTGTGGATCAGCCTAATACCAGGGTTGGTGCAATACTTGGTGAAATTCTTTATCGAAGATTGAGTCTCGTTGTCGGTCACTATGACCTCTGGAATGTCAAATCTGCTGACGATACTTTGGCGAACGAACTCAAGAGCATTGTACTCTGTGATTTTGGCTAGCGGGATGGCCTCGACCCACTTTGTAAAGTAGTTGATGTCTACTATGATGAATTTTCTTTACCTCGTTGCAATGAAAAATGGGTTGAGAATGTCGAGGCCCCATTGCGCGAAAGGCCAAGGCGCCTGGAGGGACTTCAACTCGGCGGATGACTGGTGGTGAAGGTTGCCGTGAAGCGGGCAGCTCTCGTACTTCTTTACGAACTCGAGCGCATTCTTTTTCATTGACGATTATTAGTGCCTTGTCACACAATCTTAAATGCCAGATTTTTACCGCCGATGTGCGATCCGTAAATCCTAAGATGCACTTCGCCGAAGGTGTAGTCGGCTTTCTTAGGGATTAGGCACAAGGGGTGCGGACTCGAGTAACCACGGGGATACAATCGTCCGTCAACTACAGTGTATCAGTCGGCCGTCTTCTTGATCCGCTTGGCCTTTTCTGGCAGTGCTCCGTCTGTCAGATGGCATCGTCTAATTTTTTATCCCGGAGACCTGTATTGCTTCTTGTTTCTCTATGTTGGAAGTATTCAGAACCTTCTTCATGTCCCTCCAGTACTACTCTGGATTTTCGGTCGCTGCTGCTCTGGCCAGTTAGTCAGCCTTTCAGATTTCAGTTCTGGGAGCATGGGCCAGGGTTAGCATATTGAAACTCCTGGGCGGCCTCCCCTGCCTTGGTTAAGTACTTGGCTAAGTGTGGGTTGCTCGCCTCGAAGCTCCCGTTTAATGATTAGCTCAGAATCACTGTAAACAGCCAGTCGTTTGGCTGTGCATTCTTTGGCCAATCTTAACCAAACTAAGAGGGCTTCATACTCGGTGATGTTGTTGGTGGATGAAAAGTTGAGTTTAAGGGAGTACTTCACCTCAAACCCGTCAGGGGTCCCGAGGACCACCCCGGCAGCACTGCCTGTGTCTATAGACGATTCGTCTACATAGAGACCCATTCCGGTACTCCATCATGTTGTTCCACGTTCACCGGGGCTGTTCTTCGAGAATTGGGTTCATGATCTTGATGATAAAGTCGGCTAGAGCCTGTGCTTTTATGGCAGGCATGGACCGAAACTTAATATCGAATTCACCCAATTCGATAGCCCATTTTTACCAGCTGCGCAGAAACGTTGGGTTTCTAGAGAATACTTTTCAAAGGCTGGTCGGTGAGAACGATCACACGGTGTGCCTAAAAGTAGGGCCTTAGTTTTCGTGCGAAAAATACGAGAGCTAAAGCTAACTTTTTTGTGCGCGGGTAGCACGTTTCTGGGCCGATCAGCGTTTTACTCATGTAGTAGATCGGTCGTTGAGTGTCGGCGTCCTGGTTTATGAGGACGGAGTTGAGGGACCTCTGATACTACACGGTAGAGGTACAACTCCTCTTCGTCCTTGGGCGACGTTAGCAATGGTGGGCTAGTCAGATATTGCTTCAACTCATTGAAGGCTACTTGATAATCTGCCGTCCATTGGAATCCTTTTGATTTTGTCCCCGTTAGACATCCTTGATGCTTCGAGGGGGGAACCATGTCCGCGAGGGCCCTGATCTTCTTTAAGTTTGCTTCGATCCCTCGTTGGAAGACGATAAAACCCAAGAATTTTCTCGAGGCCACCTCGAAGATGCACTTGGCAAGATTCAGCTTCATTTGATATTCACAGAGCACTTCAAATGATTCTGCACATCGCGAATATGGTCGCCAGTGGTTCTACTCTTGACGAGCATGTCGTCAACGTAAACTTCTATATTGCGGTTGATTTGTTTGTCAAATATTTTGTTTACTAGCCGTTGATAGGCGGCTCATATGTTCTTCAGACCAAATGACATTACCTTATAACAATAAGTGTCCTGATCCGTCATGAAAGAGGTGTGTTCTTCGTTCTCTGAGCTCATTCGGATCTGATTATAACCCGAGTATGTGTCCATGAAACTCAACAACTCATGTCCAGATATCGAATCCACCAGCAGGTCGATCCTTGGTAAAAAAAAAAAACTATCCTTCGGGTAAGCTTTGTTAACGTCGGTAAAATCAACGTATGTTCGCCATTTCTAGTTACTCTTCTTTACCATGATGACATTGGAGAGCCAATTGGGGTACTGGACTTATCTGATAAAATTGGCGTCTAACAATTTCCTTACTTCCTCCGAGATGGCGACCAACTTTTCAACCGAGTGGTTTCTTCGCTTCTACCTGAAGAGCTTTTGGTCAAGATTGAGGCCCAACTTGTGGATCATTATCTCGGCCGGAATCCCAAGCATGTCAGCGGGAGTTCATGTGAAGATGTTAGCGTTCTGCTGTAAGGTTGCCTCACAGCAGTGTACCAGCGGAGGATCCCAAAGAATGCGATCAGGTCATCGTGCAATGTACCAGGGAGTGAGCCGCCATCTGCACAGACTTTTTCAGATCCTCCGAGTTTAGTGGGACCAGGTCGGTTGCCTCACCGGACTGCGCCTACTGTAAGGTTATTTCGTATCGATGGTCGAGTTCTACTACCATTTTGGTGTTGCTTCTAGGAGCAATTTGGGACATGTAACATGTCCGCCAATGGCTTGGTCATCTAGCACTTCACCCACACTGTATGACGTTGAAAATTTTATTTTGAGGTGCAGTATTGAAGTGACAGCTCCGAACGCCGTTAGGCATGGTCAGCTTAGTATAGCGTTATATACGGAGGACAAGTCGACTATCAAGAAGGTAAGTGTATGACTTATCGTCTTCATGTATGTGCCTAATGTGACTTCTAATTGGATTGTCATTTGGACGGGCACTGGTTCGTTGTCAAGGCTGTACAGCGAGCCTTTGGCAGGTTTTAATTGATTCTTTTTTGAACCAAGTTTAAAAAACGCATCGAGTTAGAGTAAATCGCGAGAATTTTCATTGTCAATGAATACTCGTTTCAGTTGGTAGTTAACGTTACCATTTGAAATTAGTGTGGATAAAACAAGGGGATCCGCATGGGGAAAAATTATATGTGCTAAGTCACTGTTACTAAAACTAATGACATTGTCGGCAGTGCACTGCTTCTTCCTCCCAATTTGCTGCTCCTTGTCATCCACCAGGTTCTTGACCAGCCAAATGGTAATCATGTTGACCACTCCTACCATAACCTAATTTTGTGGAGGGGAAGACTCCGATCATTCTCTTCCTGTAGTGCCAAAGCTCTGGCTAGGGTCCTTAACTAACCTGGTGAGATGGCCCATCCTTATCAGCTCTTCAATCTCCCTTTGGAAGGTCTTACAGTCCTTTGTGGAGTGTTCGGGAGATCAATGAAAATTGTAGTACTTTGCTGGATTTTCTTCTTCCGCCTTCTTAAGTGGTTTTGGCAACTTCAGGAACTTTTTTCCACAGATCTGTATGAGGACAGTTGAACGCGTATCAGTCAAGGGCGTTAGGTTGATGGGCTCGTAGTCATTGCACTCTAGTGGTCCGATCCTATGATGCTTTCGACGGGAGTGATTGTCACTGTTAAACTTTCTCTTTCTCTCTCCGGGGTACGAGTGAGACTGTTCGATCCATTCTGGACGTTTAGTCTCGTTGGCTTCTTCTACAGCCACGTAAGCCGGGGTGATAGATTCTACCTTCCGAAAGGTTTATGGATTCTTGTGCGCTAGGTGTCAAAAAAATCGATGTACTTCAATGTAGAGATAAAGCTGCCCAACTTCATTTCCTCTGTAAGCTTAGGAATCCGCCTGACTTCTACCACGAAGTGATCTAGAAACTTCTGTGGATTTTCCCCTGCTTCTACTTGACGTGGGAGAGGTGCCACAGCTATTTTTTCTCTCGATAACTAGAAGTGTATTGGGCCAAAAAGAGGTCAGTCAATCCCCTAAAGCTTCCGATCGAGTCTGAAGGGAGGTGGTGAAACTGTATACGAGCATCTCCTTTCAATGTGAACGGGAAGCAGCGACACATTGCTGGATCTTCTAACCCTTGCAGACTCAAATGGGTGCGAAAATGATTAAAATGATCTATTGGATCAGTGGTCCCATCGCCAGAATCAAGGGGAGGCATCTTGAATTTCGTTAGCATTGGACGGTTCAGGATCTCCGCTGTGAAAGAAGATCTGTCCAGATCAATGGCGTACTCATCATCCTTGAACAGGCAATTCCAAATCTTCTCCAATCTGGGATCTGTCTGAGTAGCGATAACTGATCTCTTAGAGTTGAGATAGGTTCTCAACTTCGTTCCTTCATTGGAGTGGCCAGTAGTTGGCTGGCTACTACCTCTAGTGGATCTGATGGTCCTGGAGGCTCCCTCTTGGATCGGGTTCCTGATCTCTGCCCTAGAGTATCAGAGGTTCCTGATCTTCACCCTAGAATATCGGGGGTTCATTCGTTCCGGACTTTCCTCCGGAGACATACTTCTTGAGCGCTCTTCAAGCCTGGTTTGGCTTGGAGCACGTGAAGATTTAGGGATCTGGGTGTAGGCTGATCTTCTTGGTTTTTTGGCTGGCTTCTTCTTCCTCTGGCCTCCTCTCTAGAGGCTAGTATGGGGACTGCCGTAGGCGGAGGCCCCAGTTGTGAGTGCTCCTGTCGGGAGAAGAGTATCTGGAGTATCTTGTTGGTATTTTGTATATGCTCCACCAGATGTCGAAAGAAAGGTGCTGTCGTCCTATTGACCATGGCACCAACAGCGTGGTCCTGGTCGAGAGAGGTCGCGTCTCTAGTAGATTCGCTAACTTGCGCTCTTGTGTTCACCATTCTAGTTAGTTCAGATGGCGAGGATGAGAGAATTTTCTGAAAAAGTGTGGTAGGCTTTTAGTAAGTGCTTCCCACAGACGGCGTCAATGATGCGTCCTTGGATCCGGGCTTTGAACAGATTTAGGTTGACTTGATTGTATGGATCCGACTCTATTCACCTAGTCTGGACCCTACACACTACTGTAACAAATAAGAGGTCAGGTGTCGATAGAAATTGTCCCACCGAAAATACTCTGATACTCAAGTCAACAATAGGCTTTCGACTTTTAAGAAGGAAAATGAAAATGAGAGTAGAGAGAGAGAGAGAGCAAGGAGTGTTCATTTTAGCGGCTCATGATGAGCACGGTTTTCTATCTCTGTGCTCGCGAGGAACGAGTGGGAGACTAAATCCTGCAAGCGTGAAAGCTTAAAGGACCGACGAAGTATTATGACAGATTTTGGAGAGAATGACACATCTGAAGTTTGAAAGATGAGTGTGGGATTATTGCAGTAAGCATTTGTGTGCTTAGAAGTTAGCGTGCCTTGGAGTTGAGGTTCCGTGGGCTTATATAGATGGAGGGCAGGGCAACATTCATTGGTCAAGAAGGCGCGATTCCTACACAATGTCGGGTGACCTTCCTTGGGCAGGATGGTTTGACTTGTGCAATCTGTTGGAACTGTTTGTTTTTCTAGTAGACGACTATTTTCAAGATTACTTGCATTCCTTCTACACTTTGTTACCATTAGAGTCTATAGTGGGTAGGAAGAGAGAATTTGACGTCTTCTTTATTGAAAGGGCGTTGAATCTACTAATGTCCATTTTAGTGCAGATTGGCTTCTGGGAAGGCGCGAAATCAGGAAAAGGGACTGCTACTGGTCGTGTACGGAAGCGTGAGCTTAATTAGGCTTGGCCCATGTAAGGTTTTTTCCCTTTTGGCCTGTTTGCTATAGTGCTTCTGGTCAATAGAGGCGCTGACTGTCTTATGGGAGCATGTTGGCCGCTTGGTTGGCTTCTCACACGGTCAAACGGTCAACGCTAGTGTTGACCGTCTAGGTGCACATATGAGCATTTGCGGGTCTGAGCTGTTTGTTTTATTGGGTTAGCCCATTATGGGCATATCCATTCATATTCATTATTTTAGTTAGATATGTATATATAATTTTTTATACTGATTAGGGATTAAGAAAGTATAATATCGATTTTGAGGTTGGATGAGGATAATTTGATTTGCCGTATCATTGCGGTAGTTATACCGCATAGACAGTCGATGAGTCGGATAAGGATTGAATTTAGGCAAAGATAATATAGATGGATGAATACACTCTTGTTTCTCTCTCTTTCTCGATAAACCCTAACCCAGATCTCTCCTCTCTTGGCGGCCATGGCCGTGGGGCCTGTGGTGCTCCCCTTCACCTTGATGCCTCCCGTTGTTAAAATTTCGAGTTGCTTCAGGTCTAAATATTTAGATCTGTTTATCGCCTCCAAGAGATTTGAGGATCGCCTTAGAATCTTTCAGAGCCCGGTCTGATAATGGCATCAGGGGCTTCGATGATGATCTCCTTGATAGGCTCAAGTCTCATATTTCTTTCATCCAAGATCTAGAAGCTCCCCTGTTGGCGCTGCTGGATAAATCTTATCCTCAAGAAGTTCATAGGTCTAAACCCAAAGTGAGCCTTCTGTTAGCGATTCTGTGCGTATTGCTCCCCTTGTCCCTGGTGCAAGTTTGGAAGAATCAAGCCCCCTCGAGTAGTTCTGGCTCAATATCTTCTGTTCCTGTTCATCAGCACTACCCGCAGACTTCTAAGTCGCGGGCAAATGTGATCCAAGATGACTCTAGTTTTCGGTGTTCTCAACTGAAATTCTTCTCTCCTTCCCGTAAGGAGTATAAGACTGTTGTTAGGAGGCCTAACGAGGCTTGTAGAAACCGAATAATACCATAGTTGGCTATTTTATCGAGAAGAAACTTACTTTCCTGGTGGTGGATTCTGTACTTGGGAAGCTCTGTGGCTGAATTGGGTTGAAGAGGGTCCTGGTTAATTCATTCTGTCTCTTCTTTTTCTCATTTGAATCGTATGGTGGTATGCTGAAGGTGCTGGAAAATGATCCTTGGCTGCTAAATGGCAATCCTCTGTCCCCAAGGAATGGAAAACGGGTATGAATCTGTCTAAGGATATAAACAAGAGTCTGCCCGTATGAGCTAATCTATTTGGCATTCCTCTAGAATTCCTGTCTACCGAAGGGCTCAACTACATTGCTAGTGTTGTGGGAAGGCAAATTCATGCGGACAAACGGACAGAGGGCTTGGAAAAGGTGGGTTTTGCCCGTGTCCTGATTGTGGTTGGAGTGGAGGATTCTCTTCCGGATGAGATTTCTCTTGTGGCGGGTACTGACCCTATATTTGGGATGATTCTGTTGCGCAGATTCATATTGAGTATCCATGGAAACCATCTAGATACCGTTCCTGTTGTGCCTTTGGCCATAATTTGGAAGCCTTCAAGAGCAGACCTAGGATGGTTTACAAGTCTACTAGTCGTATCCTTTAGGTTGATCCAGACTTGAGTGCTTTGCCCGCTTCCCCTGCCATAGTGGCACAGGCTGAGGGACCTAAGGAGTTAGGTTTTGTTTTACAGACCTCTAATATTTTTGAAGCACTTAGTCAAGAGTAGGAACCTATTGCTGGCCTCCTTGGGATAGGGCTAGGAGCTTGATATAACATCTCACTTGTGGCCAATGGAATTCTGATGATAGAGCCTCCCGGAATGTGATGTCAACTAACAGTTAGGGCAAGGCCATTGACAAAGGTTCTTAGGACTTTGAGGCCTGAGAAAGCAAGAGGCGTCCAGGATTTCATTCTTGCCTCCAAGCTTAATATTTGTGGCAGCTGTAATGAATTCATGTTGTTGAATTATGAACTTGATGATGCTAAAAGTGATAGAATCCGGATTGGATGGGACCCTAATGTGTGTTCCATTCACCTCTTTGAGTCCATGAGCAAGTGATACGTTGTAAAGTTACTGATTTAACTCACCCTAGTTCCTATTTCATTTCCTTTGTTTTGGGGGGTTGCCCTACGATCTCAGCTATTTGGGATTTTGTGAACCGTTTAATGTCTTATGTTCTTGAAGACCTCAGTTTTGAGGGTGAGATCTTCATTTGGTGTAGCCATAGGACTTGCCTGACCTTATATACAAGAAACTTGATAGAATCCTTGTGAATGGAGCTTCGATCATTGTAGGCTTAAACTATAGAGCAAGTTTTTGCATGCTGGCATTTCAGTCTCTAGGACTCCTGCAGCTAGAATGAGGACGAGAGAGAAGAAGGGGTGGTTCAAGTTCAACAACCATCCCACTATGTCACCAAAATTTCTGGATTCCGTAAGGTCCTCATGGACAGCAAATATCCCTGGCATCTTATGTTCCAGTTTGTTAAAATCTCAAAAATGTTAAGATAGTTATGAAGCAGTTGAACTCTGATATTGGGGATATTAAGGACGGGGTCATTGAGGCGAAAAACAAGCTGGACACGATGCAATATGCCTAGCTCAAGCATCCTGTGCATCCCCAATCTACCCTCGATGAGAGGGTGGCAGGGGATGAATTTTTTTCAGCCATTGGTAGGGAAGAAGAGTTCCTCAAGCAGTGTGCCAAATTAAATGGCTTAAAGAAGGGGTTCGTAATTCTTGGTTCTTTTTAAAATCTCACAGTAAGAAATAGAACGCTAGATGTATTAAAACATTCTTGATTAGATGGATCTCTCTCTCATGGCTTAAGATCTTAAATGCAGGTCGATAATAATATTAATCCTCAATAATATAAAATCATTACATCAATAATGACAAACTTGACCATGAGGTGACAATCCGTATATATACAGGATCCAACGTGATAAAACTCAAACAAGACTTCATCGAATATAAATCCAGACAAACATAATATACGATATGTTATCCAAATATCGTAATGGAAGTATCCAAATATACAAAAATTTTAATATTTCCCATACAAGGATCAGGGTTATCATCCGGTCATAAACAATATCAATAAACATCCTTGAGATCAGAAACATACTTAACATAAACATCTCCACTCACCGATAGAGATATGCTGCGTCAAATTACGTCTGAACTTCTGCAAGTGTATCCATACTATTAGTCTGAAGGGATAAAATATGAAAACGTAAATCGAGAGCTCAACAAGTATTATCATCGTATAAAATAGTACACAAATCAGAGAAAGAGATATTACATAATAATAATGTAAAACAAAACACAATATCCGCGAAATTTCTGAAAAATTGATGAGATATCTCGTACTAAATTATCGTCTGTATCAAACAATTTCTTCGGGATATAATCATAACAAATGGCGATTCGGTCAAATCTTACAGACGATATCATATCATAAGATCTAAGATCACATCATATAATTGCGATAGTCATTACATTAGTGTGGAACACATATTAGCATCTAAATCCAAATCTCATATCTTATATGTTAAAATCAAAAAAAATATCAGAACCAAAACATATAAATATAAAACATGTTATGGGGCTTGATACATCAATACATACAAGACATTTCTATTACTTATCTGTGGGCCAAACTATATATCTCAAATCATAGTTCATACAAACACATGTAGAATCACAAAGCATGCACAAAATCGGAGAACCAAAGATTAATAATACTAACTTAAAGAAGAGTTACTCTCGTCCGATAACTACGACTATATCGGCTGCAATCTCAAGTTTAGTTATATATATTAGGACGTCTGAATATATTAGTTTTTCATTAATTCCTTATAATGATTCTCATCAAAATGTATGGGGTAGGTCGACTATAATAAAGCTCACATTCCTGCTGGCGGAAGGGAGATCACATATGACACATGTCCTTGTTAGGAAGGGCGCCACAAATACGCAATGCCTCGGATCACAAATCAACCCCTAGGATCTCAGATCATTATGGTCCCACAAAGTAGCAATCTTGTCCCCCAGCAACATGCATGTGGATCAATGTAAAGTCTGGTTCATGGTTCCACAACATACAGATATACAAATATACATATATATTGTTCTAGTGTCTAAAAATGTTCCAAATCATAAATACTAGTGTAAAATCATCGAACGACCAGTCAAACTTGCATGCATGTACACAATAAATAGATGTGCTGTATAAAAATAACATGAATGTAAAAGAAAATATCCAAACAATATCCAAACATTATCAGACACGAAATTAGACCAATGATGGTGTTAGAGGATACTTACATTGACTTTATTCCAAGCAAATTTACTAAAAGGATACTTCGAGGTGCCCAAATCGGGCCCTCTCTCTGTGCTAATGCGCCCCCCATCCTCTCTCTTCCCTTCACACGCCTCTGCCTCTCTGTCTTTCTTCACGTCCTCCTTCACCGACGGCGACTCCGGCATGGCCGACGGCGGTGGCAATGGCGGTAGCACCCGGCGACGGTGACGGATGGTGGCGCATGCATCCGTCGGCAACTTCTCTCTCCACCGCACCTCTCTTTCACCGATTTTCTTCCCATTCAACCGATTTCTCCCAAAATTGATACATGTAATCCTAAAATCAACATCTATAGGGAGAATAAAAGGATTTACTTGCATCGATTTCACCAATTTTCTTCGACAACGGTAGCGAACGGATGGCGGCCATTTAGTTTCGATTTGAGATTCTTCTCTCTGCTTACATCGATGCACAAAATGGAGGATAACCTCATGGAGAGGGCTTCACCGGCTTCCATTCTAGGCATCGGCGGCCGCGCCGGTCTCCTTGTCTCTCCTCTTTTCCCAAGCTCCTTCTTTCTCTTTTCTCGATCCCCTTTTCCT